>JAOBYJ020015047.1:0-12092 GCA_025403565.2 Palythoa heliodiscus
ATTTGAAAAAATTCTCATGCCCGATTGAGAAATCCTATCAAAAACTCGCACTTCGTTTTTAATCAATCGTTTGAATTCAAAATTATCAAAACTCACTGCAGTATGAATAATTTCCACGTAAATAATAACATTAAATTGTCACATTTTATATTGATTTCGAGTTTATTATTTCAAAGAATTCTCATGCCCGATTGACAAGCCATATCAAAAACTCATGCTTCGTGTGAGTGCGAGTGTTTCATCAGAGTATCCAAACAGCTCGAAACAATTAAGTACTCGGCCAAAACGGCCTCGTGCTTTCATCAGTTTCTCGGTGTTTGGATACTCTGATGAAACACTCGCACTCGTTTTTGATAAATTACATCAAGTAACGTAACCAAGATGTGGCGTTTTTTTAGAAATTAGCGCGGCGGCGCTTCATCGATTATTTACGGTACACCATGCATAATTTAACAATATCATGGGATGCAAATGTTTGTCAAGTCTCAGATTCGTAAAGTGCTACCGCTAATTCAGCACGATTCATTAAGCGACAAAAAGAAGGTAGTCAAATGCTTACCTCGGTTTTAATTACTGGACACTGAAATCTCCTAATTTACGCTACTAATTGAGCAATGGAAAAGAATTGATCTCCTTTTGTGTACACATATCTTATCTTTCACTAAACCATTCTGGTTCAGTAAGTAACTTCTAGAGCATTTTTTTTATCAATCTTTAGCGGCACCCTTTTTATTAATCAGTAAAGTCAGGCCCCTATCAGATGTTCAGAATTACGAGCCGGCGACACCTTATATATTGTCCAGTGCATTACAACCATTTAGCTAAAATCTCGCACTTTTTTGCTTTTTTTATTCTTACATAAACCATTCTATTCTTTTACACGAAGGTGCGATCATGCTCCAACTAAAAGTGGCTATTTTCACAAGAAATGTTATCTGCCACCAGCCGACCGGTTGTGGGGCTTTGTGGTTCAAGAAGGTTGTCCGTCCAATTGGAGAGATGAAGCAACTAAACGTCGTTGCACGATGAAAAACAAAGCTGATCCCCTAAGTTATCTACCAGTGAACGACCGAAAAACTGGGCTGACATTTGAAAACGTATATTGTGCTATTTGTAACAATGTGACAAACATTGGCTACTGGAATGTGCAGTTTGGTTGTAACAAACAGTCGCTGTTTGAAGAGGCTAAAAACATGTCAATACAAATGTTATTTAAAAGCCAGAAGTATAGCTGGAAAGTCCTACCGGATAAACTTAACATTCAACAGCACTGCTTGACAAATTCATTACAGACACCAAACGATACTGCAAAAGCAAATGGAAGCAAAAGTTTATATTCCTTTTGCGTTTCCTATTCTCTTCCAGTCTGTACACATAGTTCAAGACGAAAACCCGGCACTACGTACAAGAACCCTCATTGTGCACATTTGTTCAGCAAGAAATTCCCCTTTACTTGTTTTTGCTTTAACAAAATCATGCCCCCTAGATACACAGTTATTTTCCAGTTCACATCTACCTCACGTAACGAGGAAAAGAGCATGAAAAGCATCAAATACTCCAAACCTATCAAGACTTTTTGTGGAGCACAGGCCGTTTATGATCCATTCCAAGAACAATGTCGAGAATTAAAAAGCATTCCTCCTAAAATATTCACTGCATTAGTACTAAACCAGTCTCGAGTAAATCTAAAGAATGATTCCCGTCTGTGTTTACATCATGTTTTCTACAACTCCTCCGAGTTCTTAAAGCTACCAAATGGTTCCGTTTGGATCAAAGGGCACACGCAAACGTATGACCAAGATAAATACAAAGAACTTAATAACTCAGTGTTGTTGTGTTCCAACTTCTCCATAAACTACACCAAAGCCATTGTAGAAAACATCAGCAGCAGCAGGGAGAAGAACTCTACAACATCTCAAAAAATAACTTTAGCAGGGCTAGCAACTTCAGTAGCAGCTCTGATATTTCTGATGGCCAAGCTCCTTTACTGCAGAGAAACGGACACTCTACATGGAAAGAATCTGTTTAGTTTGTCATGTTCCCTTCTAATTTTTCAGGTTTTGTTTTTACTGTCCGGCCAAACAGTTGTTCCAGTCGTCTGTAACCTCGTAATTGGCTCAACGCATTTCTTTCTGCTATCCACATTTGCTTGGATGGGTGTCATGGCCTATGAAATAAATACTTCTATTAAACTTGGTAAGTGAGTAATAAGTTTCATTCTGGAAAATTACATTGTTTTCTTTCCAGCAAATTAGGTCCTAATCACGCAAGTGCGTTTTCGCTCGAAATTGTATACATTTCGATGCGTTTAGGCTTGCTGTCCACGCTAAGACGCAGGGTGTTTTTGGGCGAAACCGCATCATTTGAAAACACTCGAAAGTGGATCCAAATGAAAATGCAACGTGTGGACAGTCAAAAACTCATCAAAATGAAACGATGACGTCATCTGTATTATATGTGTGATTCCCAGGCTTCTCGTCTATGCAAAATTGCACGTGGTGTTTTATTTGAGCATGTGCACATTGTTTAACTTACGTCACGTATAACCAATTCAGCGTTTTCGAGCGCTCAAAAACGGCGTGAAAACGGTAATGTGGATTTAATCAATAGATGCGTTTTCGATGTCACTAACAACGAAGCCGGGTTGTGCAATCATCTGCAGTGTGTCCAACTCCGGAAGACAAAGGGAACGGGATCGTTTTAACTTTCCTTCAACCTCTTTCCCCTTTTTGTTTGAGATAATTAGCAGGCGTTCTGATAATAGCCTCAATATCAGTAGAATATAGAGCTACTGTTAGAACACCTAAATACGCGTGGCAGATGTAAGATGTATTTTAGATTCTAACTCTATTTTGACACCTACTTTGTTGTCGAGTACATGACATTATTTTCTACATTTCATACGCAGGAAGAAGAAATCGTAACATGCCACCAGCGCTTAAGAAAATAAAGGAACGAAAGACGTTTCAGAGATATTCTCTTTTTGCTTGGTTTACCCCGCTTGTCTTAGTAGCTGTGTGTGCGAGTCTTGGTGCAACCGATACCATAGATGCTGGATACGGTAAGTGCCTTATTCAATTCAGCAAACTAATAAACAACTTTTGTAACGGCAATGGGGGGAGTACTTGACTTACCGTAAAATTCCGAAAATAAGCACCGGGGCTCATTTTTGGTCAAAGATGTAGAACTAGAATTTTGATATATTTTTCTGGAGAGGACTTAAATTCGGAAGGGGAAGGGGGGAGGGACATGACCAGAGCGAGAGCCTTTGTTGTAATTTGAAACCGACGGCATTCGTTTTGTACTTGGCGTGTTGTTACGTGACAATTTTGTTAATTTCAAAGAAGAAAGGTTTAGAAAACAGAGTGTCCAACCGTCTTGATTTAGGCGGGACAGTCCCGATTTTGACTGAGAATCCCGAATCCCGACTCGGCGTCGACTGCGCTTTTCTGTTTAACATTATTGAGGTCTAGGGAAAATAAGGTTGAGTTGTGGTTGATAACCACATTTATAGGTAAAAGTAAGAGCGAAAACGTTACGTTATGGTGTTTTAAGGCTTCCAATTTTCAAAATTTTCTGGGGGACCAGACCCCCCTAGAAGCTCGCGAAAGAGGCGCAAGGTGTCACGATTTATGATGGTCCATAGGTTGGACACTCTGAGAAAATAAATTGCAAAACCTTCCAGAATAAAGATCACAAAGCGTTATATTTATATTGACTATTCCCCCAAAATAAAGAATAACATATGATCGTAAAGAAAATAAAATTGCAAAATTTTGAGACGAGAGCAAAAGCGTACGGTTTTTATTCAGCGCCGTTGGCAGACTTTGTACTTCGGCGTGTTGTTGCTCGATTACATAAATAATATAAACGCTGACAATTAGAAATAAGTAAAATGTAGAAAACTGCAAAACCTTGTAAACAAAATTGGAAAGAATAGAGATCGCAAGCATTACCGTGTTTACTCTAATTTTGTAGATTTTGAAAGTGGCCATTTGCTGTAATAATTTCTGTTTATATTCCAGTTGAAACATAATTTTTCGTGATGCCGAAATTATAAAGTTATAACAATCAAAGAACTATTTTTTCAAAATCCAAGTATCTGTGCGCTGAAGTGTTTACCTGAGGAAAGAGAAAAACAACTCCATATAAGGATTGGCGTTGCACGTATCGCCACCGAGTTTAAAATCTCATGTTTTGGGTAACGGTTTAACGTTTTCTTCTTGAACAAAATCATCATTTTGCTGAATTTATTTAGCTTCTTAGTCTTTCGATTCCACGATTAATAAGTTTCAAGATCTGTGAGAATCAGGAAGTGTGAGGAAACGAGTAAGACTAGGAAAAATATGTAAAAGCCGCTGATGCCGTGATGGTAAGAGTTTTTGTTTAGATCCTATTTAATCGCCGGCGCCGGATGGAAAATAATGCTGTGGTCTCAGGAAAATTGCAAATCAGTGATTTGGTGAACCACATCTTTTTATTTTACATAAAGATCGTGTCTGAACTCGCCAGACATTAAAAAAGACAGAACTTAGGCTCACTTGACATTGCGCTGGGTGAATAGCTTGAGCAGCTACCTGGACCGTTCGTCCGCAAATTCAACAGTTTGCAGTCCGGTGTTCAGCTAATTGGAAAACGAATACTCATAAAGCAAGCGTGTATATTGCTGTTGGAAGAGGCATATTGAATATAGTCCGCCATTATTATTGAAATTTCTCTTTCACTCTCAATTCATAACGAGTCTTAGCTCTAATGCGGACGTCTCGGGAAACGGATTTCCGCCCCAGAGCCAATCTAGAAATAACTTTAGTGGAATTGGCCAACGCCCTCAAAGTCCCTCTCTGTCCTCTCATTTTCTTTTGATAACAGCTACCCTTCAGCCACGTTTCGATCCTTGGAAACTCTATCGATCTACCGCCGAGTCTTAAGCCCAGCTGCGATATCAGGCTCTGTTGAAGGTTTATTGAGGCTTCTCCGCAAAAACCATATGCTTCGTGCTCTTTGAACTTATTTATAGCTTTCTTCCAGTTGTTAAATCCTGCAGTTATGAAAGCTTGCTCCACTTTTTTACTAATCATTAATAGCCCAAGCACCTTTGCCACCATGTACAGACACTACAAAAAACTTAACCACTGAAAAGGTTGGTACCAGTCCTTTCGAAAACTACAAGCTTTCCACTTTTTTTCCATACCACACACTTGACAGGTTTTGGCAAAAGGTTCTTGATGTTGGCTGGTGGTCTATGGGGTTTCATTTGGCAACAAGAGCAATCAAAGTTGATATGTGACAATGACTCTGTTTCCATCTCTTTCTCTCTGGTTGATGCATCTTCTACCGCATACGCCTATGAGTTTCTCTGTTTACTTTTATTCCCTAAACATTTTTAAGATTTGTAAAAACGTATCTTGAAAATCATAAAATGCAACTATAGCTGCTCAAAGAAATGGCAACTTTTTGTCTTCTCACTATAACTTCTGCCTATCGACTGTAAGCGTGGGATTGCTAATGAGAGGTGTTCAATTTGGGGTGGATCTAAAAATTTGAAAGACGGGGAGAGGAACACCTCGTAAGAAAATTGTGAATAAGGCAATGGCATTAAATGATATTAGTGTTTGTAAAAAATGAGTAAATTCTCCAAAAAAAGCTACTCAAGGATTCGATAAAAAAGATTTGCTTCCAACTCAAAAGGAGATTGCCCCTGCTCCATCCCTTTTGGATCTGCCACTGCTCGTCATTGTAATGGACGTCTAGTATTACTTCTTTATTTTAATGTTTCAGGAGGCACAACTGAAAGACAGCACTGCTATCTAGCTCCTAAAGGTCGCTTGTACTGCACTGCACCATTCATTGGAACTGTGCTTCTGTACAACCTTGTCAGCCTGATTTATTGCATCAGAGTTCTTAGCCGCATCAAACAGGTGTCAAAACAATTTGCAAAGCTAATCTTATAATAAATATCTCACACACCGAAATTTGTATATTAAAAAGACATTCTAACACTCTTTAAAAGTCTTTTTTCATATCTTATTGAAATGACCCCTATGTTAAGTTATTTTCGAAATTTACACTGAAAGGTTCGGCAACGCTTTATTTTTTTCCGGCAAAATTGAGGGAAGTTTGAATTACATCGCATTGGGTCTTGACTGCAGTCACGCCTGCCGTTATTGTTGTTGTTGTTGCTTTTGTTGCTGTAGCTGTTGTTGTTGTTGTTCTTCTTCTTATCATTATCATTATTATAATTATTATTTGAATCTTATGGATACTAATAGTTGATGAGTATAGATAATCGAATGGTTTGGAGTACAATTTGGAATTTATCAGCATCAAACATAAAATTCAACGAGCGAAGCGTTTGATAGATTCTAACAGATAGCCTTTATAGAAATCACATTTTTTTATAAGAATATATCTTGCTTTTTGGGTCAGAAAAGTTTCAACAGCGAAGTTTCTTGTCTTCGAAACTTTTATTGTACATTCAGAAAGTATCAAAAATAATTTGTTTTAGAAAAAGTTATCAACAACAGCTATTTTTCAAACGTGGAATATTTAGTGCTATCAAATGATTTCTATGTCTTAATTGCAGAAGGCGGCCCGCGCACTTGGCAAGACCTCATTACCCTCCCTGGCAAAAATTTCTCTTAAGATGACGTCATTGTTCGGTCTCAGCTGGCTGATGGGATTTGTTTATGCCATCGATGAGAACACGTATGTGGAACATATCTACATTGTCCTGAATTCTAGTCAAGGTGAGTAAAACTCGACAAAACTGCTTTCATTAAGAACCATTGACAACTTCTCGAAGATCTGAACGAACAAATAAACTATAAAATAGAAAGGAAATTTTTAAGGAAAAGCAACAGTTAGATTTTTTCATTTCAAAGTAATCTCACTATTAACTTTGTTAAAACTAAGTGGCCTTTAACTTTTCGTTACCCTTCCTGGCAAAAATTTCTCTTAAGGTGCTATGGGTGCCAAGAACCCAATTTTCACCAAAATTTAGTTTTTTCAGAATCAACTATCATATTTCAACTGCCCACTACAAAACGTTACCACGACACTGTTGTTTGGCTCTATTGTTACCACAGCCATACTTCATGTAGCCTACAAAACTAGTATGGCTAAATAAAAAATTGCTATAGTCAAGTTTTTTCATTGTTTCCAAATGATATGAAATATGAATTATGAAAATAGAGATATGAAAATAGTAAAATAAAAATAAGAAATGAGCCAAAACTTTGACTATAAACAAGGCTTATGGAGCTAAAAGGTCACAAAATGTTAATTCAGCGCAAAATCGAGCAAGAACAAAAAATAAAAAATACCTGAAATAACGAGCTCTCCCATGACATATTTCACGTTTTAATCTTTCAGCAACAAACAAAACCTTCAGAAACAAATCTTCTCCTTCCTTAATATACAATTTGTTTTGAGATGCTTGTTAAATGCAGGCTCCAAACACTCCATTTCTGCTAGCAACTTTCTGAAGCCTCCATAGTTGAAAAAAATGCCCCATTGAGTGATGGGAAAATCGTAATATTTTCACGCGGGAGAGTCCCTCTTCATCAAGTTTTAGTTGCAGAAGCAAATATTGTTTGCCAGTTATCTTCCAAACACTATCGATCATTAAGATGAAACAATAAATCTGCTTATCCATGAAACGGATTAATAAACCTTTTTGGATCGAAAACGAGGCTGGGAGGGCAAACCATAACGTTTCACTTCCGCCATCTTGGATCGAAAACGAGGCTGGGAGGGCAGACCATAACCTTTCACTACCGCCATCTTGGATCGAAAACGAGGCTGGGAGGGCAAACCATAACGTTTCACTACCGCCATCTTGGATCGAAAACGAGACTGAGAGGGTAAACCATAACCTTTCGCTACCGCCATCTTGGATCGAAAACGAGGCTCCGAGGGCAATCCATAACCTTTCGCAGAACTTAAGTAACGATCCGAGTAAGAAGTGGGCAGGTCAACGGTAATGGATGCAGAAAGGTGCTAATTGTGATACTGTTAAACCGTTAATCTCATTGGCTAAACTTTTAAAATCGACCATATCTTCTTAAGTAAGCTATTTTCTCTCTTTCCAGTTCACTCATTCATTCCCTTCTAGTTGAAACATTTTTGTTTTAAAAAATTTAAGAAAAGTTCCATGTGGGGAACATCGAAAATCAAAAGGTTTAAAAGATCAATATTTGTTTGGTAATGATAGAACCAGTTATTGCTGTGGATAACTTCAAAGTTATATCGCCATATTAATTTTTATTAACACTATATCGAATTAAAAAGTTAGTTTTCATACACTTTACAAAACAAAAACTTTAAGCAAAAAAATTACGTTTCGACGTACGCACGTCATTATAAAGTAAAAAAAATCATAGATGGTAATAGCCCTTAACATGAATTGAGTGCAAAGAAAACAATATAACAAAGGAATGACTGAACCGTCCTACGTAAAGAGTTTAGCACGAAAAAAGTCCGATTGTACATTTAAATTAGGTTGTTTGGATTGTATAAATGTTGTAAATCAAACAGTTAATCTTCAGCAAATGTATGTTTCCATAGCGATATCGAAAATGCCGGTCAACAGAAGGTCTTTTAATAATAGTGTCATGATAATAATAATAATAATAATAATAATAATAATAATAATAATAATAGTGTCTTTATTTCAAAAAGATAAAAATACATATGCATTTTTACAATGTGTTCAGATAGTTAAAAATAGTTAACAGAGTTTATATAGTTGAAAAGAAAAGAAAGAAAAGAAAAGAACATGTTACCTAAAAATCTACCTCACTGACCTTTACCAACGCATGACGGAGCATAAAAAATATTCTTTTGCTTAACTCTATTGTAAAATGTTTAAAACTATATTGCCTTTGAAATTTCTTTTATTTTTAAACTTGCCTTCTTATCATTATGATAATAAAAATTTAAAATCAAGATTTTGTACCTTGTAGAGTTTGACTCCTTCTTTTTTTCAGGTATTTTTATTTTTCTCTCTCATGGAATGAACTGGCAGGTAGTAACAAACTGCAAAAGAAAAAGGGAAAAATTTCGGACTTCTTCATCGAGGGGTCAGATATATACATCAAGGATGCGTTATACCAATCAAGATGAAAATGGCCTTCAAGTAATAAAAGAATATGGTACTCACAAAACCAACTACCCAGGCTTGCCAGGAGAAAACTATACCAAAACAAGAAGTTACACATTAAAAAGACTTACCGATTCCGATGGGTTTCACAACCAGTCAGAAAGACGGGGAAAAGAAGATGCTCCCAAGGAGCACTTTTCTTTTCAAAGCAACCTTGTAACAGACAATTTGCGACAACCTAGCAACGTTCAAAGATCCACGCTTGCAGAAGAAGAAACCTATTCTGCTCTTGTTGGAGATACCAAACGCGAGAGAAAATCACCCGTAAAGGTCTTTGGTAAACCAGAAGGTTGTGCAAGAAGCAACACCATTCCATCCCAACAATCCAACGCCAAGCAAAGTAACCTTGTAACCACGCTTGCCCATAAAGAAATGTATTCTGCTCTTGGTAGAAACACCAAAAGCGAGAGAAAACCACCCGAAGAGGACTTCGGTAGACCAGCAGGTCGTGTAAGAAGCAATACCATTCCATCCCAACAATCCAACGGTGAGAAAATTAACCTTGCAAAACATCCTGGCCAAACGAAATCCGTAGCAGACCTCGATGGTTATGTCAAAAACCACACTTTTCCCAAAAAACGAAATCGCCTTTCTGCAAAAACAAATTTGGCCTTTGAACACTGAAACAGACCCAAAAGCAAGCTAAGTGCCTACATGCGACAAAAAGCAAGGCTTTTCATTAATTTACCCTCGAACTGAAATGCTCAACAACACTAACAGTGATATCAAATCAAACCCAAAGTTTTGCTCGATGTTAAAGGCAGTTTTAAAGTTTAAGACAATCTCGCTATCATTACAGTGTAAAACCTGACATGTTTGAAACAAAGATATCTTCTGATGAAATAAAAAAAAATAGAAGTATCATCTCTCTTTGCACTGGCTCCTCTATTTAAGTTTAAAGTAAATGTTGCTCCTTATACACAGACTCTAATCTATATTTAGACGCCACATCCTGTGGTCACTAGGCTGTCATCGATCGACGAAAATGTTACCTTGCCAATGAGAGAACCAAGTGTTACAACATTTTAACTTTGTTCGATTTGCAAGCAAAAGGACAAAGATTTACCCAACCAATGAGAGGGCGTGATGTTACGTTACTAGCTTTATTCTCAGGTAAAAAGACAAAGATTTTTACCCAGCAAAGGAGGGGGCGTGATGCTCATTACTAGATTTCGATTTGCAGCTATTTTTTTTGCATAAAGCGTAGCGCTTCTGGGATGTGGCTGTAAAAATAAAATTTACAATGTCAGCACATATGCGGTGATGGTAAATTGCAGCCACTATATTGTGCACTAAGGCCACATGGGTAGCAGGCACTACCCCTTGCATCTACCCTTAAATAAAACTGAGACTGAATGTTAGCAGCGGTGGACAGCTGTTTCGGCCTGTTGGGCCTCGTCAGCACGGCATAGCTAACATGCAGTTGTGTCAGAGGCTTTATTCAGCTTTAATGGAAGCATTTAGGAATCGGTTTGTGTTGTGATTTAGTATTAATTTTTATAATTTTTTCAGTATTTTTCATTCTAGGCAAAATTGAATGAATAGTTTGGAATTGCACAAATAGGCTATGCAACTGAAAAGTACCAATTATAACATCAGGAAGATGTCAAAACGTTGGGCCACGATAGGGATCCTACATTTTAGTTTAAGCCAAGCGATTTTGTTTTGATTTTTCGAATTCTCATAGTTTGAATTTCCCGCGCGCAGCCATCTTGAAATGCGACATGTTTGGTTTGCAGTGCCAGACCCCTCTCGTTCATTGCTTTTGTTTTTATCAAGAGTAGAGACTGGCACTGCAACGATTACACATTTCAAGATGGCGACCGGCGGGAAACTCAAACTATAGAAATGATGATCATAAAAATCGCTTGGTGTAAACTATATATAAAGAATTGTCGAATTTGAGCTGCTAATGTAGGGCACAAGCTAAAGGAAAGTCTTATTTGAGATTAATACTGCTGGACAGGGGAGGATCTCTTAAAAGCATCTCTTTGCCACTATATTTTTTGGCTATGTTCGTCCCTAATAATTCATACAGTACTTAGCAGTTGCAACTGAAATTCAAAATGAAACCTCGGCGCGATATGCTAAAACACAAATCGTTTCTTTTTTTATTAGGTTTGCGGAGATTTAGCTTCGGTGGGTTTGGGAGAAATCTCGAGCAGGCACAAACACTCGATCTTCGGTCTCGTGTTTGTACTATCTGCACTCGATTTCTCCCATACGCACCACAGTTTGCATAAGACTATGCAAACACGGTTTCATTTCTTAAATAACACATGATAACAGCATTCAGTAGTGACAATGACAAAAAACAGCTAATAACCTTACCCGCCGGGACGATTTCGAGCACCAAACTCGTTTGCCCTGGGGTGTCCCGATGGTCGACCCTCGAGCAAGCCACTGATTGGTGCATTCATTACCTAACCTTTGATTACCCCTAGTTACTTAGCAATTATTCCACGAACGTGCGCTGGATATGAGGTAATAAATAACCGAAAAGGTGCGAAGCGTGTTTGGAACGATTGTTTTATAAAATTTCATTCAAATTCTTTTGAATACTGTTTCAATTTTACAAAACGACTGGGAAAACGATGTTTCCAAACAAGGTCATAAGATATATGAGCTGATAACCGAGATTGAGTGAACCAATGAGAACGCGAGAAAAGCAATATTCGAGGTTGAAATTTTAATAATAACTTTTATCCCATGTCTTAATACAGCCAATCTGAGGCCTTTAAAACCGTTGCACATTCTGCGGTATCCAACGGGTAGTATTCCAAAATAAATATAAGAAAAGCTGACAAACAACTAAGGTAAGATTTTTCTAGATTGTTACTTTGTTTCGACCGACCACCGGTCTTCATCAGGTCTAAAGGATAAATTTACATTGTCATGAGTAATACATATTTGTAAACGAAATATGATATGG
>JAOBYJ020015157.1:0-12090 GCA_025403565.2 Palythoa heliodiscus
TAACCCTAAGAGATAGCGAATTGGGCGTGGTCAAGTGATTTTAACCCTAACAGATAGCAAAGGGATAGGGAAATTTGGAAAACCCCTAAGGGATAGCACTTGGGGTTGATTTTATACCCTAAGGGATAGGACGAGCACCCCTGTCTACGTTTATCGGGAGTCCCTCCCCTGGGCTCTAATTGTTATAGTAAGTAAAAGCAAGCATAACATATTTTATTTGGTAATAATTAAATGAATGTCTTTTTCTTATGAATTATTAATAACCTTGATTTTTTAAATGCGGGCAAGTGGGAAATTGGCTCAAAACTTTGAGACTTGCTTGCCCGAATTTTAAATTGGAATTCACAGGCCGTGTGATATGGAGAATAACTTTGTAATTCAAAACTTACATTCACTATATCCAAAGATTGGATAATAAGAGGAAAAGTTGAATATGACGTATTTAATCTTACAACCACAAATGAGAATTGTGGGGGGCAATTTTGGTGCAGCTGCCAAATTTTAAGGGATAAATCATCAATGAAGTACGACAGTGTTGCAACTTCGCATTCTGGCTCAAACCCTGATAATGAATCACAAATTAAATTATTCAAGATGAATCATAACCTATTAGCTTAGCCACAATAATGGATTATAAAATAACTCTTACAGCACCATGTTTTATGTTTGTTATTTGTAACATATACATAGGTAATATTATTGAATGGCAGTATCCAGAAGATATCAATTTGTCTGAGGTTGAGTTCAAAGCCATGGCTAGTGGATCACACACAATTACTCAGGATTTCATGTAAGTTTAATAGGTTTTTTTTTATTAAATACATTATGTTTACTTAAAACATAAATTGGTTTCCTCAGAATTGCAGAGATCTGTACAATCACTTTAGTCATGAATCTGAAAAAACTGGAAAATCATTTGGATGTTCATCCTTGCAATCAATGAGGACCACAGATATCATAGATCTTATTATATCTTCAGTTCTATTTATTTAGTATATTGAGTTGATATTTAAAGATGATTTGAAGATCATAGTCTCTGCTTAATTGTGCCCCTATAGGTAACAATGCTTCTCAGTATATACATATATGCTTACAATTCATTGTAAGATACAGCAGCACTGTGCTAATGAGTTATTACAGCTAATCTATGAATATATATAATAATACCAAATAAACAAACATTGGATTTTGAGAAGGCATCAAAAAGTTTATGCTGGGTTAGCCGGTGTTAGCAATTCTAGATAAATCCTTTCACAAGCCTAAGTGGCCCATTGGAGCTGGCATTTATCTCTGGTTTCTGTAGTGTTAAGCAGATGAGAGTCATTAACTCCCCCTGGACGGGACAATAATCTGTTACAGATTAGCCCCCAGCAGAAGCTGGTACACATTTTACTAACCTCATAAGGATGGAAAGCTGAGTTAACTTTGGTGGAAAAGAAGGTCACACAAATGTTCAAAATGTTCATTTTAAACAACAATGGTTTGCATAATTTCTGTTTTTAGTGACTGTATTTTAATTATTTCTACAGATACTTCAAAACTAAGGATAATTATTATGGTCTAAGTTGTTTTGAAAGAATATCAGTGGATAATGTTGATGAACGAGGAGCACGAATGAAGTCTGTTGGCATTGTGTGTGCTAGATACACTTCATTACATGAACATATGCCATTCTTGGAGCAGGAAGTAAGGTAATAGTTAAATACATAAAACACCTATCATGATTATAATTTGAATTATATTATGTGCCATTTCTGTAAGTGTAATGGTAGATACTCACTTAATTTCACGTTGAACTCATTTTGTTTGTGAAGTTCAGTAAAAACCTGCTACTATATTTAAGAATTTAGTTTCACAATGCGTCTTTTTTGACAGATTTTGGTGCACATCATTGCTAGTTCTGCACAGTTAATAAGCAGAATGCTAATGTACACATGAAATGCTGTGTTCTGAAAAGTCATGAAAGCATCCATTATTAAGCAATTCAAACTCCGTGATTGTGTGTTATCATTCAGGTCAGAATAAAGTGCAAGATTGTTAACACTATCAACTGAGGCATGTAATTGCTGGAAACTGAGGATTTTTTGTGAGAACTTTCTCAATTCATTTTTCAATGATCACATGAAGTTGATCATTTACAGATTTTGGAATTTTCATAAAACAATGTAAAACCTCATCCAGAGTAAGGGGTAGGAAATCTCATTCCAATAATTAAACCACTGAGATGAAATATACCTGGATGATGATTGTGACATTATCTTTATTAACATTTACCATTTCCATCATCATCGATCATAAATATTCATTGTCGTTTTGATGATAATTATTGTTATTACAGAAAACAGCTTCAGCAACCAGGACACTATGAAGAACTACTGGAGTATTATGAATCCTACAAACACTGTGTGATCAGGAACAATATTATCCTGACACCAACAGAAAAAGCCCCGGGGTTAGAGAATATTCCAGTATTAAAGATCACGCATCCAGCTGGCTGCTTTCCTCAATTTATTAAATATTTTGGAGAAAATATCTTTGTCCTATGGAAATTTGTACTACTCCAGAAAAGAATACTATTCTTCTCTCCTCCACCGGTTGGCGTGACCTGCTATCGAGGTAAGGCAAATACAGCATATCATCATAAAACTTTCCCTGAGTGTGTTTAATCTTGGAACTTTAGGCATTGTTCAGTCTAAATGCTAAGAGGGTCCTGAAGGGGTGGGGGGTACCAATTCCATTTCCCAGCCCATTTTTTTTGAAATCCCACATTCTAATGCACAAATCCCATTCCCACTAGTAGAACTCAGACATTATATTCCCATTCCCAGTGACCAATTCCCAGTGACTTAAATCCTATTTTCCCAGGGCAAAAACTGGCCAATCCCAATTCCCATTTTACCCCATCAGGACCCTCTGCTGATGGTCCTCATATCCTAAACTAAATTTCTTTAAGTTTTTAGTTTTGATTTGTATTTAGTTGTTCTTAAATTGCTCATAAATGTTATATGAATGTATTATGGCATAAGGACTGTCAAAATTGGAATCTTATGGGATGTGTCGCTCGCTTGAGCTTATTCTAACCAACCATGTAATGTTCATATCACAGAATAGGTATAACAAGAAGGGACTCCAAAAATGATAAAAATATAGGTTTTAGTAACCCTTTTTTGATGTTGTCAGTTTGTTAAACTTTGAAAGTTGATATAAGTAAAAATTTATTTGGTTGGCTATTTAACCTTCCTCCAAAATATTTTGCTTGAAAATGACAGATGATGGGGGTACCCAGTGATTTTAAGCAATGTCACTTTCTCTCTCACAGTATACTGTGCTTGTCTACTTGCAAGTCATGGCATTCCATTTGGCTTTGAGACTGGAAGCAACCCTTTGTTTTTTACAAACGTCTGTGATCTGGCAGCGCTCCATTCAGAACACAACTACATCGCTTGTAAGTATTTTTGTGTTTTATACGGTTTTTGGTAAGTTAAATTATGAGTATCGGTCTGAAAGCTTACCTGAAGAATTCAGTTCCCAGTTAGCCTCAGCCTGAGCTTAGCTTGTTCTTAAATTATTCTTAGATTTCGGCCAATTCGAGCCTCATTGTTCTTATAAAGTTGTTTTTATAAAAAAAAAGCATGTAAGTCAAAGTTGTAGAGCAAATTATACCTTTCAATAAAATAGCTGTAGTACTTAAATTGCTAGTGATGGTTTTGGCGATGGAACTGGCGCAATTTCGTGCCTCTGCCAGTGAAAATAACCCAAGCTCAGTACATTCCGATGATATTAAACAAAATTATTCATTTTCAGCTTTAAAATCCGTATTGGGGAGAGGAACATGTTAACACTGCCTATAATGCTCTACACAGCAGAAACGCCCATGATCCGTTCAGAATTTCCGCCCAGATGCGTATTCGTGAGGTCTCCGGCATTCAGCCAGTTTCAATCATGAGCTGTGAAGCTACTGTAAGAAGTGTTGTTTGACCGCCATACTAAGCGTGGCTGCTAATGGTGTCAAACTTGACCTTTAAGGTCATCTATTATGAAATAAGTGGTCCTTCAAGTATAAAAGCGTTGCAAAAAGAGCTGCGAAAAGGTTGCATTTTAACCAAAAAAGGAAATATCTCCACTTTGAGTTGACTCCCCAAGTGTTAGGAAAACGCTAACAAATTTTTGATTAAATATTGTGAAGGATTTTTTACCGCAGTTTTAAGCAATGACTTTTAATACGATATTCGTGGAACTTATAAACGCAATTTTTTTTCAGGCTTCCCTTTCGTAGTTACATAAATTGCATTTTTAACTGGGAAGATTGTATCAAAACGTAATTGCTTAAAAGTAAAAGTAAAAATTTTTTTTTAATTGCTTATACACAAAATCCTTCACAATAATCGTTGTTCAACTTCAGTGGCAAAGATGAACCCACCAGAATTGACCTACTCTCATCGGATGTGGCTTCATAACTCAGCTGCATCAATATCGCAGAGGTCACAGGTTCGAAGTCTGAATTTTTTCAGGCTTCTCTATTACTAAAACTGCGTTTATAACCGCCAAGATTGTATCATAACGTCATAAAAATGTTTTGAGCGTTCTGGGAAAAAAATCGCTGCGTTTATAGGTGAATAACTGCAGTAGTTTCCTATTGAGGTCAGTAATTCTCATCTCAAATCAGTTACGTGACGATTCATTACAGTCTTTTCGAACTATTACAGGTACAACGGAAAAAATCTTTGAAACCAAGCTGGAAGTGTACGATGTATATGTGGATAGTCAGGTGGTGAGGTGTAAACCGCACCTGAGCTGTATAGGAACTGTTAACTTTGCTGATAGGGACAGGTTTAACAGTCTGGAAACATTCAGGTAACCCTTAATCATAGAAAGACTTGAACAGGCAGACAATCTGACACACATGGAAAGACAGACAGACGATTAGACACACATTGACAGACAGACAGACAGACAATCAGACACACATGGACAGACAGACAATCTGACACACATGGACAGACAGATAGACAATCAGACACACATGGACAGACAGACAGACACACGATCAGACACATATGGACAGACAGACAGAAAGATAGACTGACAAACAGAAATTGATAACACAATGGACACTCTAATAAATGCTAAACAGCTATTGTTTATTGTAAAAAGGTCATTTAACGTACAAAGTTTTCATCACCGTACTAAGCAGCAACGATGCAGTGAAATTTATATAGTAAATATTCAACGAAGTATTTGTAAGTTACATGATGACAACACTTAGGTGACGCAAGGGTTATGCCTATTAAGGTGCAGCGATTCCCCAATTTAGATTACTTAATTGCTTTTCCAGATTGTTTCCAATTCAAGAAGCTTATCTTGTGACTTTTTGCCTAACACGAAATTTAACTTAAAAGAAAATTAAGACAAGCAGACAGACCAACTGAATGATCAATATTCAGAGAGAGATGTGCAAGAAGGTTGAGAGACAGCATAGAAAAATAGTTTAGTGGAATGCATGCTACTGTACAAGTGGTATTTAATATAATTGTATTTTAACAGCATGTAACGAACGCAGGCAATAGATAAAATGCCTCAGTATACCCGTTTATTTAACACACTGTCAGGTACATCACTTCACCTCCATGGAAAATTTTGATCGGCCCATTACTACTAATACACTTTCTGATAAAACTGATGATCATGTTGATGAAGATGATGATGATTATGGTGGTAGTGATAACGATGAGGATGATGATCATAGTGGTGGTGATAATGATGATGATGATGATGATGATGATGGTTGTGATAACAATGATGATCATGATCGTGGTGTTAGTGATGATGATGATGACGGTGGTCATGGTGATGGTGGTAACGATGATCATGATCATGGTGGTAGTGATAACGATGATGATGATGATCATAGTGGTGGTGATAACGATGATGATCGTGGTGTTGGTGATAACGATGATGATAATGATCGTGGTGGTGGTGATAACGATGATGATGATGATGGTCGTGGTGGTGGTGATAACGATGATTGTGATGATAATTGTGGCGGTAGTGATAATGATGAAGATCATGATCGTGGAGGTAGTGATGATGATGATCATGATTGTGGTGGTAGTGATGATAATCATGATGATCAAGGTGGTAGTGATAACGATGATGATGATCGTGGTAGTGATAATGATGATAGAGGTGGTATTAATAACGATGATGATGATGATCATGGTGGTAGTGATAACGATGATGATGATGATGATCATGGTGGTAGTGATAACAATGATGATCGTGGTGTTGGTGATAACGATGATGATGATGATCGTGGTGGTGGTAACAATGATGATGATGATGATCGTGGTGGTGGTAACAATGATGATGATGATGATGATCATGGTGGTGGTGATAACGATGATGGTGATGACAATTGTGGCGGTAGTGATAATGATGAAGATCATGATCGTGGAGGTAGTGATAATGATGATGATCATGATTGTGGTGGTAGTGATGATAATCATGATGATCGAGGTGGTAGTGATAATGATGATGATGATCGTGGTAGTGATAATGATGATAGAGGTGGTAGTAATAACGATGATGATGATGATGATCATGGTGGTAGTGATAACGATGATGATGATGATGATGATGATGATCGTGGTGGTAGTGATAACTATGATGATGATGATGATAATCGTGGTGATAGTGATAATGATGATGATGATGATCGTGATGGTAGTGATGATGATGATCATGGTGGTAGTGATGATGATGATGATCGTGATGGTAGTGTTAACAATGATGGTAATGATGATCATGGTGGTAGTGATGATGATGATAATGACAATGATGACATTAAGTAATGAATGATAATTTATGAATAATAATAATGGTGGAAGTGATTGTGACTGGTGTTAAAATTGTTGCAACATTAAGTAAAGGTAATAGGACTGAGTGGAGTCCAATTCGGTCTGTTATCCTTACGCGTGATTAACAAAATTGGATGAGCGTGAAGCAGGAATACAATTTGTTTAATCACAAGTAATGATAACAGACAGAGTTGGACAAACCCAAAGTCCTGTTACCAATTTATTATGATAATTACAATTTCTGAAAACTAAACTGAAAGACGAAATCTTTGCAGATAAAAACACATTTTACTAATTTTCATAACATTTGTAATTATGGTAACTTCTATGAGTGGAGTCCCTTTCTTTCTGATATCACTACTTGTTGCTGGTTGGTCAGAAATCCTGAAGCCCAGATTGTGATTGGTTCATTCAACTGTCCTGATAACAGGTAGCCGATAACAAGTTATAGATTGAGGCTAGACATCTCGTGTCTTAAAAGATTCTAAAGAGTTGAAATTGGACTAAATGTTTTCCATTTCTCGAATGTTTTACTTTAGGGCGGAACAACTTTATACAGGAGGAGAAGTATCTGACGATGAAAAGTTATACACAAGGTTTGTATAAACACAAGTTTACATGTAACCACCGCTCGATTGTCTCAACTCGTGGATGCTACGTTAGTTTATTTTAAGGGCGATTAAGGGGAGCTTCTCCTTTGCTGTCATTTTGATCATATTTCCTGATAGTTTGGCTCACATTTCGGTCAATATTTGGAAATTCCCGATTCTCCGTCATAAGGAACTGGTTTGGTTTACTCATGAATAAATATTGTAGGTTTTTTAATAAGGTTTTAAGGGGGAAAATCTGCAATAAAAAGTGTATGTTTAGAAAAATTTTAGTATGAAGTTTAAAAATTAATTTGAAGTTAATACTTAACGGACAAATGCCAAGCCTTCCGCTAACCAAAGCTACACCTTCCCTTTGTATAGGAACCACGGTTTGGCGTTGGTGCTCAAAATTTTTCCATTCTATTTCCCTAAAATAAAGCTCAGTGTAGAAGCTCCATCTTAAGACAATCAGCTGTATAAATTTTAAAATCTTTCTATCAGGTAAAGTAGCACAGAATGTTATTGGCTACTATAAACTAACAACTTTACTTTTTTTATTATTTGTTTTCAGGTTTTTTGTTAATTTAAACAATTTGCTGTTCCAAACGTTATTCGAGGTGGCTTCAACGGAAGACAGAATCTTGAGACCTGAACACTTTGAAAAACTTGGCTTGGATAGCAAAGCAGACTTGCATTTCTTGTCGGACTTGGTCGAACTGTATGGAATCAATGTCCATATACCCCAGCCGAGGTGCTGCCCATTTTAAACTTGGCTCAACACCAAAAAGTCATGAACCAAGGAAAATCATTGTCATTTCACCGTGTGAACTTGCAGACGATGTTAAAGTACTTTGAAGTATCTGGTAAATCAGATTCCGACATTCACACAGAAAGTTAAAAAAGAAATTTTATGCAAGACGAAATTTGGTGACATAAATTCTGTTGGAGAAGGATTTCCGACACAAGTTCAGCTTCACACTGGTGCATAAATGAAGGCCAGCTGCAAACTTTTCTTAAAGAAGCTTAAAGCAGTAAGAGACAGCTGTTCTTACTCCGAGTATCTGGCAAAATAATTTAATTTGTGTAACCAAAGTAAGAACTTAATGTAGAATATATTATTTTATAACTGATTGCAAATTTAAAATGTACAATCTCTAAAAAGGCCAGATATTTACTTTGGAAGGTAGCGGGGACGGCAAGAAACTGTGAATGAATCCGACAAAGCTGAGGAAATAGCAAATAGGTCACAAGGAACGAGGGTTCATAGATCCCATAAATGTACAACTACAGTTGTCAAACCGCAAGTCAGGTTCCTGCCCCATAACCGCCAAAGTTGAGCCAGAAGTTGACATTTCTATTCCTCAGAACAAAACCAGTTAAGGTTTCGAATATATATATCTTTTCTAGAAAGGTTGACATGTGCAGTAATGAATATACTGTGAGCGGATGGAGTTTATGAAGAACACCTTTCTATTTGACATTTTTACTGCATAATTAAAGCAAACTGCATATTCATTTATAAAATTAATGATGTCCTGCCCCTTGCTGGCACAGGACTTTGCTTTTCTCTATAATCCCCGCAGGTTGAGTATACCCAAAGCTCCTTTCGGTCCCGGTATTGACAATTGCAAATGTCAAGTTTTTCAAAACAGCTGCTTACAGCTTGGATAAGTTCGCCATTTGTAAAACGAGGGGACTTGGCACGAGTGCAACCGTAAAGCATGGATGGTTTTTTGACTGGATCTGCCATGATTAACTAGGAAAACATACCGCAGCAACCAAACTGTTGTGTTCCAGGTTGTTTAAATAATCCGAGAAACGTGCCAGATTTAGAATATTACAGGATTTCAAAAGGTGTTTATTTTCTGTCCAGCCAAAAAATCCATGCATGCTTTGCGGCCGTAACTCGTGCTTAAGTCCCCTCCCGTTTTTCAATGGGCGAATTGAATTTAGCGAAAGACGAGCTTTGCCTACTCATTTTTTCTTCAATAGAGAACATACATCTGTGTGTCTGTCAAGTCAAATCACACCTATGGGGCATCTCTTCGTCCTGAAAACACTGTCACGCACTCAGAAGGAGGCGAACGTCAAAAAGTTTGTGGGACCGCTCCGTTGCAGAGATACAGCACATACTTTGTTCATCGCCATACATACAGTCCGCGATTTTTTTCGCTGCTACGAAAGACTGGGACGAGTGTTTAAGCCGAGGGTTTGCACTTTAGTGCTTTTTTATTTAATCATAGTTTCTCGTTTAGTTTTTACATAAAAGTAAAAAGCAGCTATCAATAGATGCTCCAAAAGAAGATTTACAGCTATAGGTACTTAAACCAATGGGTATAATCAGTACCTTATGAGGAATTCTTGGTGTATTTTCCTCTTCTGTCATCAAGATTTTACTACCCAGTAGTGAAAAATTATGGTTGTATGGAAAGTTTTTGTTTAATGTAGATTGCACAACTTGGAGTTACTATAAACGAAAGATGATTTTTCCCATGACGAGAATCGAGTCCGAGAGAGACTAATTACCGGTCAGCGGACCAATTAACTCATGATACCAGTAGATGCGTTGGCACAATGGACATATTTCTTGCATAGAGACAGCTTAATTATGTCCGTTTTGCTATTAAGTTAATATATTTTATATATATTTTGACTTATGCCGAGGTTATAGATGAAATGGCCGTAGACTCCATAAGAGAATTGTAACGAGTTTATCAGTAAAACTATTGTATAATATTTAAATTAAAGATTCAACAAAATCGTGTCAAGTGAATTAGCTTGAAAACTATCTTTGAAGAAGTTTACTACGGAATCGTTTTCTCTATAGAGAAAGAATTTGAAAAATTATGAGCACAAGAAATTTTGACTTAGGTTCCTGGATGTGGTGTCTTGTATAATTAGATAGAAAAGTTGAAATAATTTTATGCACAACATTATATTAATGTTGGTGTTAATGGTGTCAATATTACTTTATTTTAATGTTTAAGAATTTCCTTTGCTATTGAATGATTTCAGTGCTTAGCCAAGTTTATTGTGAAAACATTTTAGAGGGCTTGGTGCAGCGTTACTTGCGCCGCATGGTAAAATTATTGACAAACTTCTGATTAATAAAGATGAATTTTTTTGTTCATATTTGCTGAACATCTGTTAAACAACTGTTGTAGAAGCAAAAGCAAGGACAATACTAGTTAGACATTCTCAGCCAATAAGAGGTAATGCGAGGCGCGGGGCTTCTCGTATGACAAGATAAGACTATTGGCTTCTTATACTACTATGGTACATGGGAATATTGTGTACACCAAGCCAATCGCACGCCACTGCACAATAAACCGATCGCTCCCAGGCCGCTCTTCATCAAGTGTTAAACCGAACGGATCCTCCACTGTCCAACAATAATTGTGTCAAAGACTTTTCTTTAACTTGTGTTTACATCAGCAGCTCAAATTTGATAAATCTCTGTGTATAGTTCACGCCATCATCGTCATCATCGCTCGTTTCTCCTCTGTGTGGAGATGGGGGCTCAACGCAATGGTAACAGGTCTTGGTGAGGTTAACAAGTACCACCAATGTTCTCGTAAATACCGAGTAATGCTTACCGTGAGACTTACTTTTGGCTGTGCCACTGAAGTCGCATGTCACGCGTCGCCGTCATCGTAGCCTCCGGGAATGCTTCGGCAGCCGAGTGACAGCGGCGAGAGGTGAGTGTCCGGCGCCTCTAAATAACCGGAACCCGTGTGCTAAGGGAAGGAACACCCCAACAGAAACTACTGGTCCACCAGGTTGGGGGTTGGGCGATGAGCCTCACGCATTCCCAGAAAAAAAATATGATTACAGAAACCCAAACGTTAGGAAGTATTGGTCTAGAAACAACTTGTGAGACCTGTGATGTTCCAGAAGATTCTTATCTAAGTTCACGCAAAGCGATTTATTTTGATCATTTCCATAGTTTGATTTCCCGCGGGCCGCCATCTTGAAATGTGACATGTAATGTTTGTCAGTTTTTTCTGGATTGCCTGTGTGTTTTTTTCGATTTTTTCTCCACGAGAAAATGCAATTCTTGCGCAACCTTCCAAATACGGTAAACCCTACCAAATATAGTAGTCAGCGTGCTTAAGAACTTTTTGAGCGACGGCCATAACTTGTTGTCGCATGTCGTAGTTCTTTTTTCAACAGAAAGAAATACGTCTCGACCTACGGCCAAAATATATTTATATTGGAGTTTGCAGACATGTGGATTGTACTCTAAAGTTAACTTGCATTTTTAATTATTAACTGAGATTTACCAACAACCGAGAAAGGTCAAAAATTTTAACCGACAACCGACAAAGTAATGAAATTTTAACCGACAACCGACATTTGGACCCCCCCCTTCCTCATTCACAGCCTCATTTTCATATGAGCTAACTTAATTCCTTTGTATTTTTTATAGATGTTTCATTGTTGGTTTTGCTATCATAAGGTAGATATATTTTCTCAGTTACGCTTACGAAATTGTTTATGAATTGAATGTTTGACAAATTTTATATTGGTTGAATAAATACCACACATGTCGTGTGCTCGGCCGGCGACAGAGAAATATCAAATGTCGAGTCTAGCTAGCTTTACAAGTGTGTATTTTTATAGAAAAACAAAATACCATATTT
>JAOBYJ020015266.1:0-12088 GCA_025403565.2 Palythoa heliodiscus
CTCGTCAAAATACTACAAGACTCGTAAAAATATCCAGCCATACTACATACTAAACTGTCTAATAAGATATATATACTTTACATTAAAATCCAATCAATCCAATCCATTAGGCCTTTAGGCAACACAAAATTAAATGCAATGAAACAATTAGAATACAATGCAATGCAAAACAGAGCACAATACAATAACACGTAAGTTCTTTTTTAATACCAGTGTCCATATGAACCTTTACTTTCTTATTTTGTTTTTTACATCAACTTCTCTTCATCCCTGAATTCCAAACTTTTTTCTATTTTCAATTTTTTTCCCTTTTTTTGTAACATACTTTAAGATTTCAGGAGTACAGTAATCAGAAACTGTTCGGTTGAATCATAATTACATGAGCTACTAACACATCAGATCTGCTGGTGAAAATACCATCTTGTAAGGCCTCAATAGCTGTCCATTTAAAAGGCACACGACTCTGAAATGGAAGAAGACTGAATATTTTAGTGTAGGCTCCTTTAGTCATCTCTACTTTAAAGTAATAAAAGTGGATTTGGGATAATATATGATATAGTGAAGATGATAATAATTAGTAGAAATATCGCAATACATTTCTTCAAAATTTTCACCTAAACTCCTAAAATTACTCGTAACTTAGATAAGGATTCAATTCCACACGGCGAAAGAGAAATAACGATTGACCCAGGCGGATTGCATTAATTGGAACCTACAAACTCCGAAATCTTAGCTGATGCTCCACAAACTTAACAAGTTTTAACTTAAAAGCTTGAAGCTGGTCGTCGCAATTCAAGATAAACACTTTAGCCACATGGAAAGACACTCCCCAAAAATTTGAAACCATGCTTTATAAAGTTTATTAACCCAACATAAGCCTTTCATAGTTTTAACTAAATTGTTAGAGTTACCACATATAATATACAATACGGAATCAAATTTTGCTTGCAGAGCAGAGCTTCGTCGTTTACAATGGCAATTAGAATCTATCGTCATATGATCAAATACTGGATTAGGCTATTAACAGCACTGATAACTCTTTGATAAAGCAAGCATATCAAACAAACATTAATACACTTTTTTCAAGCAATAAACGTTGGTTGAAAAACAGTTGCTACTATCATTCAGTCAATTATAATATTTCACATATTAACAATATAACACAAATATCTTCTAACATTACTTTAATTAATAACATCGTGTTAAAACTTATAGACATGTTCAAACAAGAATCAAGAAATCATCTGAATGATAACAAAAAACTAGAAATTTATAACTTAATAAAGCATAGTCATTCAATGCAACCGTATCTTATAGATGTAAATAATTTTGCTCATAACTTTCCAACAACGAAAAAAAAGAACATGTAACTTATGTAAAAGCAAAAGTGTTGCAGACAAACTTCATTACTGTATGTATTGTAATCAAAGTATAAAAAATAAACACTACTTTATGTTCAAATTAACTTATAATGTAATTTTCTTTACTTACTTTTTATGGACTATTGTATCCAAACATTGTACTGTAGTATTATTGTACATGTATATCTATTTCTGTTATATATGGAAATAGCTCCTATATGAGTTTTAATCCATTCAATAAAGTTATTATATATAACCAGATCCGTTAAGAGAGTTAGCGACTTTTGAGCCAGTTGCTGTCAATTTGTTTTTTGTCATGAAACGTAAATTCGAATAGGTAAATGTTTATATTCTTAACAAATTTAGAAAGATTTGTTGATTATTCTTTTTACGCTTTGGAACTTTTACAATTGAACACGGGTTAAGACGTGTAATAGCAATACTTACAGTAGTTGATGTATAAAACTTAGTCTTGTAAATATCCCTAGCCAATCCGAAATCAGCAACTTTTGCTGTATATTTATTGCCAATGAGCACGTTCCTTGCAGCAAGATCTCTGTGGATACACTGTATAAGTACAAGCCCAAAGATGGACATAGTTGGTTTAAACATATAACTGATATAGCAGCTACATGACAGTTCTTTTCTGTGGCAAGTAATGAGAAAGTATTCCAATTACCGTTACCTTTGTTTCATGTTTCCTCATTGTTTCGTTTTAAACAATATTTTACATAAAAATTAAAGTTTAACTTTTTTCCAACTTGGAAATGTTTCAAAACTCAAAACATTATTTTTGGACATTCGATTTATTTTATTCTAACAACTTCAACGCAAAAGTTCTGGAATCGCTACTATTTGGCATACTGAAAATTAGAATATTAATTTTTCTAAGCTCATTCAAAATGTATAAAATTCTCTCTCAAAATAAAGATATATGCTTTAAACGAAAAAATAATGAAATAAAATATGAGACTGGCTAGACAACTAAACTGGTTTGTTAAAGACAACAAAATACTGGAATATTTATTAAACTTAAATTATTGCTAACGCATTTTTGACGCAACAGACGTGCATGTAATTAAATAAGATCTGGACAACATTTCCTTTGGTCACACGCAGCAAGGAGAACCAACGGATAAATATTCCTTTTCTCTGATCTTAATGTCAATGTCCAATCTCTGTTCAACTGATACTTTATATCTGTACACAGACTTCGAATACTTGTACCGTACCTTTAAAGCCTTAATTGATAAAAATGCGCGACTTAGACGAAATGAAAATGATATATTACAGCAAATAGTTTGAACCCAGGAGTGACAGTAGATCGTATAGTGAGATCGTCCAGTTAGTGTAGTCCTGAGAAGGACTGTTGTTGGTAGTAGTGACTGATAGTAAATGGTTTGTACCAAGGAGTAACAGTAGATCGTATAGTGAGATCATCCGGGTCAGTATAGTCCTGAGAAGGACTGTTTGTCGGTGGCAGTTACTGACGTTTTGGCAAGCTGTGCGGAAATCATCTGAAGAGTCAAGTGAGAAATAGTGTGTCAGTTTAATACTAATATTGTCAAATTCGCGATTACTAATTGGTCAGTTTAGTCGTAATTTGATTGGCTGTTGGACTCCAGTAATGTTTTTGAAATTTTACATTTTCGATCCGTTAAATAAGGTTAGCTCGTTCTGTTCCGTTCGTTGTTTTTGCTTATAATAAAATATCAAAATACCCCACAAACACCCTTGATAAAACAGCGAAACGTCCTATATTTTCTTACATACCTTTCTTGAAGCCAAAAACTTCATGGCTTGCGATACTTGATGAGCCCATGTCACAAGATCCATAAAGGTTAACTGAGTATCAGGATCATTGAAAGGCGTGGTCCAGACTGGAGAGAATACTTTACGGTGTGTTCTCAGAAAGTCTAACATGTTACCGTCCGGGCAATATTCCATAATTATCAACACATCTACTCCTCGATCCGAAGTTTCTAAGAGCAAGAAGAGCTTTCATTTTCGGAATATCAAGTTTATTTGAAAAACTCAAAAACGGATCACGGGCTTATTTTTGACCCCAATAACAAATGAAGAAAAAACCCTTTACCACCCTGTTATCAGAGGATAGAGTTGGTGTTTCAATGAAATACAAAACAAATCTTTACCTTTTGTACAGGCTCCTAGCAAATTCACGACATTCGGATGCCATCCAACGTGAATCAAAATCTTTAGTTCTGATGCCAAGAATCTGTAGTCAATCTCTCTGGCGTCAGCTTTTGAAAGAACATTAATAATTTATTTATGATAATGATAAATGTTTGGACTTTTTTCTTTTATATAACTAACTTGTGAAGCTCTTTGGTGTCTGCTTAGCTCGTGATTTATCAGACAGTTCAGTTTAGATTGACGAAACCCTGTTTTTTTTCTGTCTGTCTCTAATTTTCCTAGTTTAGTACCATTAAAGGCATTAAATATATGCATGGGTCTGGGAAAAGGTTAAAAAAGGGCGAATAAAAGCCAAGGTGATTATAACATGTTAGACTCGCTCTAAAGTGTTTATTTAGACCCTCTTTTACATGTTTTAAGATGTATGAACTTTGAAACAAATTGTTATATATTTTGAGAAACTCAATCAAACACTAACTTTACAAATTAAATCAAATAAGTCTGGCCAATTAATGAAAGGAAGCTAAAACCCTGCGAATTAGGCCAATCACCGCGAAGATCTAAACTGTACTTCAATAGGGCATAGTGCTGTCTAGAGTCATTATACTTGAACGACTTAGAAACATAAAGCCAAGGAACCTATTTATCTCACTGTTGTTTCGTTTCATCAATCTTAGGGATCCACTATTAGAAAAGTGATTGGGGGGGGGGGGATTTTTTTTCTGTCATTTTTGCCTGCATGAATTTTTTTTTTGGTTTTTTCACTTTTCTAATGGTAGATCCCTTATATAACTTTGTTTATAAAATAGACATAGACACGAGTGTTTTACTAAAAAGTACGCCACTCGTATTCTCCATACAAAACTGCATCCGGGACCTGAGTAACATGTTTTACTAAAAAGTGCGCCATTTGTATTCTCCATACAAAACTGCATCCGGGACCTGAGTAACGTGTTTTACTAAAAGTGCGCCACTCGTATTCTCTATACAAAACTGCATCTGGGACCTGAGTAACGTGTTTTACTAAAAAGTGCGCCACTCGTATTCTCCATACAAAACTGCATCCGGGACCTGAGTAACGTGTTTTACTAAAAAGTACGCCACTCGTATTCTCCATACAAAACTGCATCCGGGAACTGAGTAACGTGTTTTACTAAAAAGTGCGCCACTCATATTCTCCATACAAAACTGCATCCGGGACCTGAGTAACGTGTTTTACTAAAAAGTGCGCCACTCGTATTCTCCATACAAAACTGCACCCGGGACCTGAGTAACATGTTTTACTAAAAAGTACGCCACTCGTATTCTCCACACAAAGCTGTATCCGGGACCTGAGTAACGTATTTTACTAAAAAGTGCGCCACTCTTATTCTCCATACAAAACTGCATCCGGGACCTGAGTGACATGTTTAATTATTTTCCCTAATTTCACTGGTGAAGGTGTTGATCACGTAACTAAATTTTTGACACCAAGCCGGTCGTTCTTCTGGATAATGCTAGCATCGATCATATAGTTATCTTTTTTTTGATCCTATACAGTATAGTGAAATAGTTCAAGCTCAGTGAGACACTGCACTTACCAATTGTGCTACACGCACGCTCCAACAACATTTAGCCTTTAGCTTTTTTATTGTTCTAATGTAGAATATAAATGCTCTGAATTTAGGCATCGCTTATGTCTACATAATACTGAAAAAGAACGTTAGGGTAACTCGAAAATGTGAATTTCATTTCCTTGATTTTTAACACAAAAACAAACCTACGTTTTAACCTTTTTACGGCTACATTTGAGTCTACGCAGCTGTGATATCGGCTTCCGCTAAAAGAGGCGGAGCGAGTTCCATTCCGAATGTACTTTAGTCTCAAACGTCCTTTTGAGTCTGGAACGATAGCACCAGAAGCTTCTGCCAGAAAAACATCACCAAACTCCCCAGAACCCAAGAGGCGACCTGTGAAAGAAAATGGAAGCAGTCTTTTTTTACTAAATTCGAAGAAATGTTCTATTTTAGTTATGACAGGCAGCAGGAGCTCATTACTAGGAGCGTCCATTTGAAAGTGAAAAATTTCGTTTGATTGCCTACACGAAGATACCCTGCGAGCAGAGATCTCTCATGTCCCCACGTGAAACGAGAGGAAAAAGAGACCTCTGCGAACAGCCGCTCGATCTTTTGAAGTCGCCGCCATTCAAAATAATGGACTTACCAGTCTGGTTTGAAACTGGTTTGACGGCTTTGTAGCCACGTAAATCAGTTAATCGCTGCTTTATTGTGGGACGCGATACTCGTTGCCATGCGACCTTATTATCCGCTGACTTATTGCCGCGACTGCAATGACAGCAAAAATGGCGTCATGCAAGTGAATTGTTCGAGAAATCCTTCGACGAATTTGTTAATTCAACTTTGTCAAAATTAAAACTGAAAAAAAACTGAAAAATTAAATTAAACAAAAAAATGAAAAAAATCCGGCACAATTTGTGGGAATGACGTTCGCGCATGCTCGACAGAAAATTGAGCGGCTGTTCGCAGAGGTCTCTCTTTCCTTTCGTTTTACGTGGGGACATGAGAGATCTCTGCTCGCAGGGTAACACGGAGAAATTGCCAACACAAAAATGTTACCATAAAAAATTTGTCCGTACAGACCCGTCTTCAAATGCAAACAGTTAATTCCACGCTAGCTAACGTGCGCATATTCAAAATACCGAATTCTGGTTGGAGATTATTTTTGACTACTGCTTAGCACTGCGTGCTCGTTTACAGGGCGGGACATTCAGTTCAATGTAGAGGTACATGGAAACTATTGTGTTGCTACGTTACCAAGCCGTATTCCACTTGCGGGAAACTCCCACTCATTGTCGTACCACAGTTTCTCAGCCTGCTCGATAAGTGGCTTTTCGGGATCGAGTCTTCCGATAGGATCATCAACTATGAGAAATTTCCCAAACCTCGTTTTGTTTTGATAGAGCTTTGTAACCGTTATCATCAAAATAACTAGGAGAAACAAACTGAATCCTGACACAGTGTATAAGGCCCATTGCGACGTTTTCTTTGGAAGTGCTTCTGTTGAAGGTAAGACAACTATGGAATAAAATAGAGATAATTGTTATAGCCTGGATGCACACGATAGACTGTCACGTGACAATGAGCTTACGTGCGCTAGAATAAGAAATAAATGTCAACAAATTACATATTCTTTGGCATTTGCGAAACAAAAGCGCTAGATATATACGTCGACGCTTCGCTATATATCCACTATTATTCCCATCCCCTTCACTAGTACTGAGGGGATAGTTATGTGCTAATAGATTTTTTGTTTTTACCTCATGGATGACGTCAGTCATCGATGCGGTTTAGGAGTGAGGTGAATTCACTAGCTCACTCACTCCCTCGCTCGCTCGGCTGTAAAGTTTTAATCAGGTTATTAATGTATGCATTAAACTATATTAAAGTTACAATGAAAAAACTTTCTTTTTTTTGTCAACCCGACCCGAGCTCGAACTCTCGAACGTTAGTCTCCTCAGCTGGAATTCTTGTGAATTATCCCCCTCGGCCACGCTGACTACTGCTTTCAGCTGATAAAAATTTAATATTTAAAACGTCTCAGATTTCCAGCGCTGGAAATCCGAGACATTTTACACATTCCATATTTAGAGATTGGATCATAGTTGTCTTCTTGGCCTAATGGGTCATTACGTTGTCTTAGAATGCGGACCTAGCTGTTCGAAGATCGAGTCTCGTAGATACCAATTTACGACCAAAATTTTTTTTGCCTTTTTTACTTTTTACCCCCTTTATTCTCCTTTTCTTTTTTATACTTAAAAATTATTTCTGAATAAACTATAATTCTTAAAGCCGTTTTTGTATTTTTCTTTTACCTCGTAATAAATATTGCGTTTTGTGAGATTTAATTTTAAAGCCGTTTTTATATAAAAAAAATATAAAAGTGGCTTTCAGAAAATGGTATCTAACTATAAATTATACTGAGTATAAACGAAAGACAAAAAGGAGAATAGAAGGGATAAAAAGCAAAAACGGTATCTGTGGAACGCGAGCTTCGAAAAGCTAGCCGCATGCCTCGATTAACAACCACAAGATCCAAAAGAGTCTACCGTAGTCGGCCTGTGGTAAGACTTATATAAATTCATCCATGAGGTGGCTCACAGGACCTTTGATTTTAACAGTTTTGTTAATAGATTCATATAACACGCTCTAGCACAAATTACCTTTGCTTATCACACGGTACAAACGATGGTCTTCTCCAAGCGCATTTATTGCTACACATCGGAAAAATCCAAACCGTAAATTGGATGAAATTAAAATTGCACTTCTGTAACTGACTTTCCCTATGCGCGTAAGTGTGAAGTTAGATTTGCCAGTTGTTGTGGATATCTTCAGCCACGTGGGTGCGTTGGGACTGCAGGTAGGGAATTGAGAAACGTTTGTACATTTTGGCGGTTGGTACTGCCACGTGATATTGGGCTTTGGAACGCTATACTCCACTTCACAAGTCAAAGTACAGGTGTCTCCATCTACTTCGCCGCAAACCTGAATGTTCTGGTTCTTTTTGATCTTCGGTTTCACTACAACAAAGTTACATTGGTACATGTCAAAGTCCTTTAGTTATTAACCGCGATGCTTTGCGCTGTATTTTTATAGCCTTAATTAAGTCAAGAAAAACACAAAGAAAAGAGTTAAAAAATATTGCATGACGACAAAATAATAGTTCGTAAACAATTTTAAGCGCAAATAAATTTTGTTGCAGCACTTGTTCTGTAAGAGAAGGGTGTATAGTTGTCCTGATAAGAACTGGTATCTGTAGCAGAGGCTACCCGCGCTTTGGCGACCTGTGCGGACTTCGGCAATCAACTTAACAGCTACTGATGATGTTCCTCTCTGAAATGTTCTTATCCGACCTGAAGATATATCTATGGCCTTTGGTAAGTTTTTCCAAAGGTGCTAGGGTGTTAAAAGGGCTTTAATTCTTCTTAAGTTGTGATGCGAAGGTATGTTATGTTCAAACTGTTTTTCAAAACTATAAGACCGCGGTTTTAGAGCGGTTTTAAAATTCAGTAGCTAAAGTCACTTTTTGAAGTCGCATCAACAATTTAGTAACCTGAGATATGGACCAACTAAACATGGCATGCATTGTTTTTACTTTGGTTTCCGTAATCAACGAAGTGTGATTTCCGTCACGCCCGTAGCCTTGTATTGGCACTGCCCGTTTTTATCTACTCCGCGCACGAAGTGCAGGATGAAATATTGTGAAGGGGCTAAAATGTCGCTCTCCGTCCGGCGGTTAGCACGGCTTTTAGGACTGGGGCGAGCATTTTAAATATGCAGCGATCAAAAATGGCGGATCTCTCTCTGTCAGGCCTTGAACTGTGCTCTGTGTGAGTAAAATCTACTTTACAGTTTTTGAATTTAAAATCTGGCTATAAAATCGAATTACAACCGCAGATTATATTCCAGCTTTAATACTGCCTGAGGCTTAATACGGCAAACTCGAAAAAGATCGAGGTAAGTGAACAGTGGGGTTGGCTTAGCAGGTTTAATTTTGTCAGCACATTGCATTTTTTAAAAATGAAATTGGTAAATGACTTAATCCACGGATGAGATAGCTCACAAAAGGAGATGCTATTGAAGGACAACGTCTATATCCTCTAACTAAAGAAACTGAAAAACCTCCCAATACTGACAAATTGAACACTTGGATTTGAGTGGTCGTACTCACCCCGAACTGTCAGAATTGTGGATTTCTGAACTTGTCCGAATATGTTTACGGCGATGCATCTGTAGGATCCATCATCGCCAGTATATGAAGTGTTTCTGATAACTAATGTTTTGTTGACCACGACATAGCGACTGTTGTAATAAGTGTTGGTGACTTCACATTTATCTTGCTGACTGCCGCTGCACCAGGCTAAATGTCTATTATCTTTACCAAACCACGTGATCCTGGGTAGCGGGGAGCCGTATGCGTCACACGGCAAGCGGGCGACCCCTCCGGTGTTGACTAAAGCACTTTTACCAGACGAAACAAAGGACGGAGGGCTTGCTATCTTAAAAGAAATATTTTCGGTTTTTTACATTCCATGAAATTACGATATTTCTGTGTTATAGTATTTTGAATGAAACAGTAATATTCCTTCTTGTCATGCAAAGCCTTTCCTAACAATTAAGTTTGATTTTATGTGCTAAAATATTTTTGGTCAAGAGTACAATTTTAAACTTACTCAACCTATACTCTACTGAAACAATGGCGAGTGCTCAGCCTGTTATTTTTCATAAAAACGAGCTACGCTAGCTAAATCGAATACAAAGAAGGCACAGAAGGGGAGGGGTAAGAGGTTTCGAAATCCGTCACCCGCGCACATTTTTAAAGCTAAATCCGTGGATTTATAACATTTTTGTGTCTAATCCACATCCGTAAAATTCAATCTACAGTGCCAGAAATACACAATCCATATGGAGGTGACATGATATGTGAAATCGTGCGATTTTGACACTTCTCTAGCTGTTTTTACAGTCCAGCAATTCGTTACGTCTGTTCTCTTAAGTTTATTCTCTGACGCTACAAGTAGCAACTAAGTATCACCACCAAACCTCGTTTTTGTGCGCAAAAGCGCTATTGTGACGTCATCATGCATAAGGTTTCATTACCATGCCTCTGACGTGACGTGAAAATGTATTTGTGCTTTTTAATGCATATTTTAAATAATTAATCAATTAATTACTATTATCTTATGAAAAACCCTACGGAACGTACCTTTGACTGAAATATTTATCACGGTCTGTTTGCTCAAACCAAACGGATCAGTTTTTAAGCAGTAGTATTTCCCGCCATCATTTATTGTCACCTTTTTGAAGTTCAAGTACGCGTACTGAAAATAATCATAAACGGTAAAATTGGTCGGTAGCACTGCAAAGCTCTGATACACCATTCTTGTCTTGTCTGACGTGATCTCCGTCCTGTTCGAGTTTAGCCATTTTACCTCCCCTTTATACTGAGATCTACAAGTGACTCTAAAAGAGTCGAAATATTCCAGTACTGGTATGGCGTCTGGCACGATCTCAATTTTAATGGCAGAGTTTACTAAAAAACAAAACAAAACTTAAGATGTTGGATAGTCTTAACTCGATCCTTGTAATCCTCAATTATCATATCATTCATTCCAATTATTGTAGTAAATCATAGCCATCTACTTAAACCATTAATAAGAACATGTATTAATACAAAGGCTTCTCGCAGCCGTTTTTTTTATGTCGGTCCCTTTCCCACGAGCCTCCCTCGCAGCCACCGTATTAGGGACTTTAACATTCGGCGACTACGGACTGGACTACAGACGGTTAGTGATTGAGACTTAAGACGAGAAAGTGGTTTCTCCCCAAGCTTACCACGGCGCGTTACCGAAGGAGTTTGCGAAGTCCGAAAAGGTGACATCGGTAAGAAGAAAAGTGGGATAAAAATTAATTCATTCTATCAAAATAAAGAGAAATAGTGCTTCCACTTCTATATCTATTGAGAGCTGTCCACGCATGAAACGACCAATGAATTTTCGACACAAAATAGATTTCTTTTAATTTTTGTCTATAAAAAGTACAATCTATGTGATAAAAATATGGTAGTAATTTCACTTGCAGCGCTTTATTTCAATTTTTATGACGACTTTTTTTAGAAGTATTGGAAACTAAGTTCTCTTTTCCTAAGTTCTACAGAGTCAAATCTAGGCATTGCGACGATCACTCTAAAAAAACGCGCATTTACTCAAATGAACCAAAACAATTATTTAATATTACATTGCATTTTTCTTTTGAATAAGGGTAAACAATTTTGATTTGACACAAAATGTCAAAGTTATAAATTTTTCAAAAGAGCTTTCAATGCGCCATGACAAAATTCGGGTGTTAGTGCTATTAGTTAACAAAGATGTTTTCAAAAGTTCAACGTGATCTGAAACCTTGGCATATTTCACCGTTTAGTACTATGGTTGGTGTAATGGAAACAGGAAGAAACTTTAGGGCACTCGATACTTCGAATCACGGTAATTTGAATTAAATACACAATATTTAACAGTTATAATGCGCGTTAAAGTATATAAATCCTTACATACAACTGAGGAAATTAAACAAACAGATTTTAAGTAAGTTGATAGAACAGCAGAACTGGTGCTCCATTGAATCATTGTCCCCTTACTTTCCCTCGGTGGCAGGATTTCATTTTTGTTTATCTCGCCTTACCTCTTAACTGTATTATTGGCCACAATTTTCCTTATCCCGCCTTAATTATCAATCGTTAATCGTCAATCGTCCATCGCTAATCGTTAATCATTAATTATCAATTAATAACCATTAATCATTAACCATCAACCATCGACCATAAACCATCAACCATCCCTCGGTGGCAGGATTTCATTTTTGCTTATCTCGCCTTATCTCGCCCTATCTCGCCTTATCTCCCAACTGTATTATTAGCCACAATTTTCCTTATCTCGCCTTAATCATTAAACAATTATTGGATGAGGTTGAGCATGATATCATGAATTATCAAAACCGAGGTCTGTGTTATCTGCCGAAGCC
>JAOBYJ020015375.1:4313-20693 GCA_025403565.2 Palythoa heliodiscus
TTCGTCGAGTGCTCTTTGGCACAAGTTTAAGTGCATGTTTTAACCTCGAGATAATAGATTTGACCTCTTTACCCTTATGGAAAAGATTTACAACTCGCATTCTCCAAAACATACCTTTTCATCTACTAAAACTCAATAAGCACGTGTTAGCACGCGTTTGAAAAGCATTATTCACCTTATTCCTGAGCCTGAAATAACTCTCGGCGTTAAGTTTTGGTCGTTAAGAATAACTGCTGAGTTTTAACAGCTTTTCGCAAATCGGCACCTAAACTTTTTTCTTCAAACACCGAGGGCTTGGACTGTAATTGCAAATATATAGTTTACATTTTTACTCACACTACCTTTGTCTTTAGTGTCAGTTTCAAACATTTTTTGAAAAGCATTTATTGATCCTCTATTCAAGGAGAGCGATTTATTAACATAAAATCGGACTGAATAACGACAACAAAACGTTACCAGAAAAATATCACTTTGATTAAAATAAAACAGTATTTTTACAGTATTTTCAGCGGCACACGAGTTTTCAAAGGCTATACTTCTTTATTTGTCTGATTATATTAGTATTTGACATACAAATTAGGAGCTTTCAGTCTAAAATATCATATTAGTACGCACATTCGTCATTGAACCCTGTTCATTGCTTCAACTCTTCGATATTTTTACTTCTTTTTTAACTTCATAACTGAAACAAAAAATTTAGTCACGAAAAGCGTAAATTATAGAATTGTTCGTCACGGTGATGCACAGCAAAACAGCTTTTGAAAATTTAATGGCTGGCGTAAACGGCTCAATAACTTTACTAATAGCAGAAAAAAATTATCATCAGAATTTTACCGTGACACGCACGTGATCGTTAAGTAGGCCACGTACGATGCAAGTACGAGTGCGGTTAGCTTGAGGACTGCGGTTTATTGATATTCTGGGTCAAAGCACAGCGTCTGACCACACTGCTTTTTATCGTATCGGTGCGTAACCGTGTAATTGCATTCTCCGCCCAGCAATGTAAAATCAAAAAGATAAGAATAGAACGATAATGGTACGGTTGAGTGATCTGGGCAAAGTTAGTTTCTTTTAAAGAAAAACTGATTGCTCAATGCTCTAAGTTGCGCAAGCAAACAATTAACCTGTTGCCATACAAACAATATATTGACCATCTTAAAAACACTTTTTGTGAAGAAGAATCTTATTGCATAAATAAAAGCGTGCGAAATACAAAAACGAACTGCTCGATAACATTAAAACCATTGGGATTCAAGAAATTAGATAGAGGTGAACCACAAAGGCTCGAAACGTTTCAAAAGTCAGTCCTAAGGTAGTTATAGAAAGGTTTAGGGGCGTGGTTTGCTTGATCGCTGGTTAAATTAAGTATTGTGTTTTGTTCTTCAAACAAAAAGGTCATGGCGTCTAACACGGTAAACATATTGTTACTAACAAAAAAGTGTTATATTTTCTCGACACCTCATAACAGCCTTTTTCCGAATTATCATAAGTCATATGTGAAAGTGTTTATACAGTGCTATTTACTTAAAAGTAAAGAAATTTAAAAGAACTGTGGATATAGAACTAAAAAGAACACTTTTGATTACAATATCTTTCTATTTAAAAGAAAAATCTTGCATGTTTTTGTATGCGCAACCTTTCTGCTTCCAATATCAAATCCGTCAGTCACCTTGTTTGACGCATAATGCACTCTTTTCTTCTTATCGGGCACATTGCTCAAACGCTTGCTCATTGGCTGCTGCCCAGTTGTCACTTATTGTAGAACCAAATATAGCGATGACAGATTTATTTAGGCGATTTAGTGTTTAGTCAAAGGCCGCCAATTGCATAGACAGTGACAGGAAATAACACAATGTTGTATTCAAAATTTTTTATTCCAAAGTGCATTTCACACCAAAGCTTTTTAAACGGTTACCAAACTGTTGTGGCATGAGTTTTCATTTCTTACACTAGTTTAATCGGGGTCAATCACAAAGTGAAAAATCTGTCAATTTTTAAAGCTTTCACCAACTCTGATTTCCAGTATGCAAATAGTCCAGTTAGCTTCCTGTTTCAGGTAGAAGAAATGTCTGACACTTGTTTTCAAGTTTTTAGATATTTGGTTCTTTCGTTGTTTCGCTGGTGAAAGTTTTTTGGGTTTCTACAAAACTTTAATATTTTTCTTTTGACTGTGTTAACATTTAGTAACTTTTTTCCCATATTTTGCCTTTACTACTCTGAATCAATACGCTCTGTTAGATAAAAAAATCAAGACTAACGGGAGCAAAAAATTCAATTTCAACAGTTTGATTTATGATCTTTTCTTTCTATGGCGTATTCACTGCTTATAGTAAGAACTCTGTCACCCCGAAAACATTGTATTTTGTCTTTGTGACATTAGATACTATTTTACTGAAGGAAGTTAAGCCAACGCGGAAACTAGACTAAAAACTTCCTGCACACTTCAAAATTCTATGGGAACTTGTTGTTTAGCTGTAAAAGAATAATAAAACGCCGACATTGATGTTCTTCATAAGAATGAAGAGACGAAGCCTTGCAGGTGATATTTTAATATCCAAGGTCGTGTTTTCAATTGTCATTAGTCCCTATTATTCTTTTGGCGTATTGGCTATTCTTTATATTCTTTTACTTTTCATTTGATCAAAGTTACTTTAATTTTTTTTCCTCTCAATGTTTGTGGAAGTTGTTCTCAAACATTCGAGTACTTGTAATTTCAATGGTTAAATATATTCTTTATGTCAGGAGGACGTGAAGTTAACTTGCACGTAATATAAAATACACATCGAATGCCGGTTTACTGATCTCAGCAAGACAATGTTAAAACTTGCAAGAAGGATTGAAAGCTATTCTTTACTGATACGATAAGAAAGCTAAGTTCAATGACTAGGTGATGTTGAATAAAACAGGTGGCACAAAGTTTCATACTTTAATCTTTAGCGACTTTATATATAAATCGTTTCAGAAATACACGGTATTTAATTCTCATACAAAGTAACATGGCTTTGGTTGAACTCTCAAACAAATATGTTATCCATCTACATGTAATGTATTTGTGATTTGATGCAGAACCTTTGCACTGATAATTCTGATTGAATATTTTGTTGATTGACAGTGCCGAGTTGCGCGTCAAAATCTCGTTCTGGTTGTATACGCTAGTTCCTGCTTTTGTTTTATTATCTGTTATTTTCTCACCTATTGTCATCTTGTCTCGCATTTGCACCATTTTGACACCTCAATTTTACACTATTTTCAAAAGGGAAAGTGGGGTAAATTCGAACTTTTGTTTACCGTGAACTTAATCTCAACTGCTGATTAACCAGTGTCGAATTGATTTTCATCTTGATTTTTCATCAGCCTGAGGACACTGGAAGCAACAAATTTGGACTTTATTTGCTCCTCATTGTATTATTACTTTTATAAAATCCAGCTCGCAACAGTTAAATAAATATCATGTGTTTTGCGCAACAAAAGAAGGAGGAGCTGAGATTAAATGTCTACAATTTTCGAATTTTCCCTGCTATAAGCTGTAGACTTGAATAGCTGTTTTACTCCTCGGTACTAAACTTAGGAAAAAACTCCTCAAATCAATATTGATTTGATAGAACAACTATTTCTGGGCCACTGTACACAAATTCGTAAATAATTTGATCGTATTTACATTAACTCCGTCAATATTGACAAAAATCATTTGTTCGTTTGGGCTACGAAGTAACCGAAGCAACCGTAGAAGAGGTAAACTTTACTTTAATTTTAAAGGAAAAGTTGTCATTATCTTCCTTAATTTGCTATTTTCTTTTCAACACAAAATGTCTACGTCCTTTAGCTCTTAAGATTTCTTTTTTTTTTGGTAAGATACTATCATAAAAAAAAAAACTAACATACCACGGCAACAAAAGTTTTAAACGGCTTTCCTTGAAAATTTCACTGATTTCTAAGGTAAAGACTTTGTTATACCCACACTCTGGAAAGCCAGTTTCAAAGTTAAGTTCTTAGTGTGACAAAATTTATTCACCACTATTTACAATCATATACACTCCCTATTATTTTGTTTCAGTGACTCTTTTCAAGGCCACTGACTAGAAAGTTCTCCACCTAAAAGAGATGCCGTTTGTTTCTCTCTTTTAGCATATAATCTATAATCTATTTTACACAATCATTTACGTATTTCTAATGGAAATTGTCGTCTAGTTAAAAACTGAAATTTACAATAAAAATTGGATAAAATCTTTTCATTTGTTGTTTCTCGAGTGAGCACAAGTGCCATGCTCTTTGCTCTGTCTTCACCAATGTACAATATTATGCTAGAACCCTGAAAGAGTGTTTTTGTTAGATTCTAGCTTTGATGGTTTCTGAAGTTAAGACAGTTTTGCATCTGTGAACTTGATAGTTGAGTAGAAGTGTTCAAAGAAGCCGTACTTAGTTGTGGGGGCGAAGTTTGATTCACGTGCAAATCCTGTTGAATCGAGGCTGAGATCGTGTTTTGCGAGCTTGAAGATGACTTGGGAGATTTCGACAAAGATTGAGCATTGCATTTTTTCCACTTCATTCGTCGATTCTGAAACCATATTTTGACTTGTCTTTCTGTAAGGTTGAGTTGACCAGCCATTTCTGATCTCCTTTCTTTCGTGAGGAAGTGATTGAAGTGGAATTCTTTCTCAAGTTCGAGAAGCTGTTTTCTTGTGTACGCCGTGCGTTTACGTTTTCCTTCCGTTCCTCTGCTGCTCCAAGTAGTATTTCCTAAAAAGAAACAAAATCTCCCATCAGCCGATGTATGCAAATCGTTGCAAGAACATTTAAAACGTCAAAAGAAAATTTGAATTAAATCACGCTTAAAGACTTTATATCATAATAATCACACCTTAACGGTTAACTGCAGTTTGATGGACCTTTAACATACTCAACTGAAATAAAATATGACGGGGTATTCTAAACGATCAAGAACACGAAATAAACATTTAAGAGCATTTTCGACAATTAGGTTAATTCTCATTTAATACTTGACGTTCTTTCGTTACTAAATCGGCCACTGTACTGCAGTTCCCCGTCACTGCAGAACCTGGCAGCACTTTTGAGTTAGTTTATGTCGGAAAGACAAGAACTAGCATAGTTACCTGCTGATGCGTTATGCCACCAATTTTCGGGAGCCGTGCTTTTTAACCAGGCATACTGATGAAAGGAACAGCTCTGGTTTGGGTCTTGAGTTGAGAAATACGGAGCATCAATAGGCGCGTTCGGTGTAGCAGGACTTTGGTTAGGAATCTGTGAATGCTGAAACGAGGGCGCCTCCGTGTTATAGCCATTGACTTGAGTGTGACTCGCTTGAGAAGAGATCGACATGAAATTTGGTAACGCGTTTTGGTTATAATAGCTCGGCGATTGCATTCTACATGGGGAGTAGGAGTAATCCAGAGGTGGTTGTTGGTTAAGTGTTGGTTCTTTGCTTGGTATGTTAGACCCATAGTAGGGGTACGTTTGTGACTGCATTGCGCCTAGGCTCATCGTAGTGGATGTGGGGAGAGAATGCTCGAACTGAGGTATTTATAATTTGCCGGAAACTTATAAATAATGTAAAACGCCAGACAAGCGTGACGTTGTACGTCACCTGTGCATAACGTCCACTAAACGCATTATTTGGTTTTGAAAGTTTTAATTAAACTAAAAGCCCCAATTCTACGCATTGGTAGAAATAGGACTTTTAAAGAAATTTTTCGCCTCTGTGGCCACGAGTTGCTAGATATAGGTACCACGAATCTCATTACTTATAAAAAGTGATAAGTTGGAGAATTAATAAACGAATTCGGCAAACACCTCAATTTAGATATTGAATCTCTGAGCTAACTCATAAATACCAGAGCAGACAATTTTTTTCTCTTTGTTTCCTTTCAAATTTATTTTCAAGTTCTACATAAAAAGCAGTTAGCAAAGACTAGAAAGCTTCGCAGCTTCGCAGAGTTCTCCTAAGCGACTGGCATTGAGTTATTTCATATTTCTTTTGTCACCTACAAACTTACGAAACCCACATAACCCTTGCACACTAGCCGTAATTAATAAAAAAAATTCACCGAGATTTTTAATTGTTTTTCTTAAAATTTTGTTTATCCGCAGATTTCGGTGGTTAACATCTGCCTTCAAACAAAAAAAGCTTCAACATCCTATCCTTTAAAATATTTGTCGAGAAACAAAATATGCTTTGTAAAATGAAGGTCTACTAATAAATTAAATTCGAGAAATTTACCCGAGGTACAATGTATAAAACGGTCAGAACTGCAATTATCTCAGCGTGCACAGAGGAGAGAAAACAATCAAGCCAAAGTCACGACTGATAACAATTTAAGATCACCATAAGTTTTCAGTCTGCTTTATTAGTCGCAGTTTTCAGCCCTAGCTGGCTTGCTGTTTATAAAGTGCTGTTAATGTTTTAGTTGCCCTGCTTTTTTTAAAGTTTGGGCTCAGCGTCGATATGTCTCAGTATTAATCCAAGGTGTGAACAAAGGCCTCCCATTCAGTATGAATAAAGGCACAGAACAATTGAGACTATATAACGCTAATGAAAATCTTTTGAAAGACTGAACACGAAAACAACAGCAAAAAATTTGAGTGGAGCAGCAAAACAGAAAGCATGAGCAGAAAGGCTTTCTTCGAAGAATAACACGAAATTTGTAAATATAGGGTTTGAAATATGAAATATGAAAAGATATTAATTATATAAAAAGAGTATATTCTAGCTGTTTATCCGTTGAATATACTCTTAATTGATTACACGAATTCAACGTAATACTATTTTACAAAAGAGGGTTTTCTTAATCTGGCTGTTTTACGGCTTTGATGCACAAATTTCCAACCGTTTTGATCCTTCTAAAAATCTAATGTCAACCACTCTTTTGTTGAATAATGATCGCCGAATAATTCTATTTCGATCTTTTTGCATGATGGGCGGAGAAAAGAACAGCGGCGTTTTTTGTCCTGTTCAAATTTTGTGGGGAAATATATTATCGTGGACAAACTATCTGTACTGTAAAACAAAGTGTTATAAAACTCCAGGAAGTAAACTTTGGTAAAGATTTAGTTTTACCCCACTCCGCAGGTGTAAGTTCAACCACCTGATATTTTTTTATTTATTTTGGGTCTAATTTATGAATACATTATGACTTCCTAAATCAAAATAGTATTATTCATTGAAACCAAGTCCACATCTTTTACTCTAACTTGGTACTATTCTTCCTTCTCATAACGCCGTAGAGATAAACTTCAAATCAAAATACTACTGTGTACGTAATTTAGTTAATTTCTAGTTTAGATAAACTTTGGCGCTTGCTCGTATGAGACAAAGGAAACCTCTAGAGTCACCACAATGCCCCATAGAAACTGGACTGTTAAACAAAAACACTTGTCCCAAACGGACCAGTTTAGGTACACTTTCACGGAAAAATTGCGCGGCGATTTTCCTCTTCAGACAGAGCCGCGGGCTATCTTGTTTACTTGCGTCCAGTTTAGAGGAAGTCATAAAACTGAAAAGCGTAAACATAAACTTTCAGAACTTGTAATCAAACTCCTGTCGGAAGCAAATATTTTTTTTTTGTTGCGAAAGCTTGCGCTCATAAATTCTACAAAAGTTCTGGTTGTCCGGAAATCCTATTCAAGTTAACAAGCGCTGAAGTGGTTCGAGATATGTACAAACCAATATTTGTTCTGTTCTGAATGGCTAGGTGTGTTTCCGCTGACCTTACAACAACTCCTCCCTTCAATTTATGAAACAATACCCTTGACAACTTTTAAATATTTATTAAGCAATTTGGCACTACTAATCCTGAAAGATCCATTTAGCAGGACTTGTACAATAGCTCCCTGAATCAAGCCTTGAGTTTTCTTATCACGAGAAAAGTGGATAGAGGTGAGAGAGGGGGGCAATCATCTTGAACGCTTTGACTTTGAGTACCATTTTTAATGAAGTGTAGGACTCCCCTGTCAAGAGCCAACTAACAATGTGCCACACGCCAAGCAGTGTGATTTAGAGCTTGTGGATTATTTTTGATGCAACGCGGGAGTTCGCTTATTTAACGATATTGTTATGCATAGCCACTGTATTCTGATGAAATTAGAGCTTTTGTTTGAATAAATGGCAAGGCAATGGCTGAATAGAATGAGTACAGCATAAAGCACCAAAGATTTGTTGTTGTTTTTTTTAATATTAGAATAAACAAAGTTTTAGGCGCGAACTATTCCCGAACTTTGATCAGATTGAGAAAAAATCTATTTTAACTCTTGATAAATCAGTTTCGTGCTTATATATTTATTTTGGCTTTTGCCTTCATGCGAGACGCAGATTAGCTTAAATTTTCGAAACCGAATTTAGATAAAAAAAAATTATTTTTATTACAGACATCTGTGATGTACAGCACCAAGATCGTAAAAGATTTAACTGGGTGGTGCAGATTGCCCTTCAGGGTTTAGATAACAGCTTCAAGAAAAAAGGAACGTGGTTTTCAAAACAGCTTAATAACCTAGTCTAAACGCACCATATCATTAAACACTTATGGAAATAAGGTCGTTCTGTTTGTAGCTGTCCTAATGGGATAAGAACGGAATGTCACATAAAAGACTGATAGATGCTATCTACGTTCAGTTTACGCTCACTTGGTTTTGACGCCCACGTTCTTCTTTAACTCTTATCGAAGCAAGGCCATTCGCTTTACCTCATTGGTTCTCCACTAGACTCTTTTTAGTAACTTTCCCTAGACCTAAGTTTAGATTTTTTTTCTTCCTTAAAATTACTAAACATTGTTTGTTTGCATCACCTTGTTTAAACGTTTTAGTAAACTGAAAAGCGGTTTAAGAGCTGTACGTGGCATTAATTCCGTAAGTTAGTTTGTCTAAAGCTGTGTTCGTGATCTTGTCAGTAGCTGGTTTCAGGATATTTCTATTTAACCACAACCACTTGATTAGGTACTCTCCTTCAGAAATTTCACATAGTTGTCGGTGACAGCATTTTAAAAGGTTTTTCTAATATATAACATTTATCACGTATTTACAAGTTAAGATTGAAACTTTTGTTGGGAAATTTTTAAAGCGTTGTTTTAAAGGTTTCTATTTTGTTTACAGCTGGTTTTGCCATGGAAACGCTCAACTAAATATTGCCTTAACCGCAAACTGTAACTGCAGGATTTCTACAATAAAATTGAATAAGAACCAACGTTTAAAAAACGTATGATTCTTATATTAGATACGTGTTGTCCGAGATGTAACTACGTTTCATTGTTTCATTGTCTCTGGTAGAGAAAAAATAAGAAATTTCGTACTTCTGCCGTTTTTTCAACTCAGAAGATGTATTTATATTTGAATCTTTCCATATAATTACCTCTTTTCCTTTGGAAAAATTGAGTTTGAAGCCGCTTGAGTTGGAAACACGTTGTGCAAGTTCATTAAGTATTTTGACCCATGTTTTTCACTCAATCCCACGTTGAGATTATTGCTCTTTTCTGTAAAGAGTTGCGTCAAAAAATTTAAAAAGACGAAAAGAAATAAAAAGTTTAAAACTTGAAACTAAGATTTTCTTCATTTGTTCTTATGCTTTGGGAAATGGAATCTAAATTCCATTAAGTTCTTTATAAGAATGCTTCTCTGTCATATCAGATTATAATCAAAAAGAATTGCTCTCTCTGTATTTTTGAGAGAGAAACTATTTTTTGTACCTTGTGCCTACAACAAAACGTTTCTTCGAAAGTTCATAAAGAACATGAAAATGTGTTGCACTGAAGTATTCGCAAGTATTTAAATACAGGCAAAAACAAATATCAAGTTTTGTCATGGTTTTACCATGACTAATCTTCTTTTCTTGGGTCACAGAGAGTTTATATAATATATAGATATATTAAATTTTAGATCGAGATTAGTAACTTATTAACCAGTCCTTTGAAAATTTTAGCTTACTAGATTGTAAAGTAATATCGTTTATCACTGAAATCATTTGTCGTGTGAAATTGATGTGGGATGCTATTTTGTTATTCAGCGCGATATAGAAATCTTTTGTTGCGCTTTATCTGGGCAAAGAATGGCATGCAGTGTGGCTAAGCTAAGCTGCATCTTCTCTATCACACAACGCAAGCTGATAATGTGTGGAGGATTCTCCCATAGCCCATAGTTTAAGGCCAAAAGTCTCGCAAAACAATTTGTATTTTGTTATTCAAATTTTAACAAAAAAGAATCTAGAAAGCGTGATCTTCTCACTTTCCATGCATTTTTGTTTGTTAACATAAACACTTAAACCTAATTCTTTCTTGACGATCAAAAAATTCTTTTCTGGTTTGTTGCTTACCAGCTTACGTGCATTTGCATGCTTCCCTTCTCAATTCAGTAAAAGACGACCAATACTGAAGTCTTTGGCAGAAGTCACAGGTTTTTCTTAGCGATACCGGCAAAGAACGAATTAAATACAATTGCTGGGCCCATTTCACTGAATCATTGCTTTTATCCTCCTTGGCTTAATCCTTAATAACCTTTATTGTTATCTAAACGAAAGGTTATACTAGAGATGTTGTGCAAAACACCTTTCAGAGTAAAATTACTTTCTTTTTAGTAAAAACCTGCTGTTGTCTTAATACACGAGTTGCTTTTGCAAACCTAAGATAATATCTTAACTATTTGTGCCTTTACAACGACACCCTAATCACACTAATAACAGAAAATAGAGCCATATGCTCACAGCGTAGGGAAAAGTCACACAAATTCGTACGAAAATCTTATTAATCATCTTCCTCACAGAACTGATGAAAACGTTGTTTAACGAATTTCATGTATTCAATATAGGGGCAGTTTTAGATAAATGACAAGAAATTGTAGACCATTGAAAGAAAGAAGAGACGGAAAAGAACTGGAAGAAAAGGAACGTAAAAACCGGCTGTAAAATTTGACCATGTAAAAAGAGGTTGGAGCGTGCAAAGGCGATCCCCGGTTGCACAGTGACCAAAAATTTTTCAAACAAAATAATTACTCAGTGAGTGTTAATAAACATTACAATAAAAAAAACATGAAATTGTTTCTCTTCAAAATTTTCTGTTAGTCAGTTTCAAGCGATCAACTGACGGAGACAAAATCATTCATATCAGTAAGACTAACTCATACGCGGTGGGAATTTAGATGGTGTCATGTTTTACTTGGTTTAGTAGTTGAAAGGTTGATTTTATTTCAGTTATGAAATTTATTCAACAGAAAACCTGCAGGGTGTTCTTATCAACCCGGTCTTCTTCCCAGGAACTAAGTAATGTAACCTGTTGAGTTAACTAGTAGGCGTTGATTTTTTGAACTCTCGCTGTTATGACAGAACCTGTGAGAAGCACGACTTTCTGAAAAGGCAAATGCTATACTGTTAGTGTTCCTATGTGATAATAGCACCCTTGGTTGTAAAAAAAACCAAAAGCTTTTTATTTGTACCACAAACTTCAATTTTAAGTTTAAACTTGCTTTACCTCTTAAGTTTTTGTACCGCCAACAAAACGAACAGTTAACTCACAATTTAAATTAATACTTATAAATTCTATTAACTAGAAAATACATTAACGACAAAAAGGTTTTTGAAACTTAAAAAAAGTTGTGGTTGCTAAGAATATTGAGCAGCGATCCAAATCGGCTCTAGGAAAGGCAGATGTGTCTAAGAGATAGCTGAATTGTACGATTGCACTGATCCTCCAGTCTATACGTTGCCCCAAGAGATCAGAAACCTCAAGATTTGAAGAAGTTCACCGACTTTTAAACAGTAATTGTAATTGCAATTGTGAAGAAAGACATTTATAACTGAAGAAAAACAAGACAAGGTCCTTTCGGACATTGGGTTAAACAACTGTTAATTTATAGTGCTCGTATTGGTAAAGCGCACGAGTGCTCACAAGTTAAACAAACGCTTCAGCCTTCCTCGGAATGTCGCTTTTGCTCTACATTCTATATGTGTTTTTGAACGAGACGAAATTATACAAGCTATAAGGACATGCAATACGAGTGTCCCCTCAAAATTTACCACGAGACTGCAGTGCTACAAAGGGCCTTGTTTCACTTAGTGATAAAGCTTAGGATTCCCTTTCTATTATATTTTCGAAAAGCTAGTTCAGTTTTCACTTAACTAAAATCGCATTGTTAGGAGAAACTGTTATCTCTAAAACACAAAAGCGCAATGTGTGGCTGAGGGAGTTAACAAAAACATAACTCGTCGTTCCTCAGAAAAGTGTTTTACTGTGAGAAAAATGCCCAACTTGTGCATCTGTCATCTCAATTTCATAACATCGCAAAACCTTCCCATGCGAAAAGATCAAAATGTTTTATTACATCGAAAGCAAGGTCGCTGAGGCAAAATTAAAATTTTTAGATTTTAGACGAATTTTATTGATTAATAAGAGCCTTTGGCTGTCCGTTCTTATTTTAATTAAATTTCGGAGAGTTGAAATTAACTAAATTAATCAGTGAGCAAAACGTCTCTGTCCTTGATTAATGGCTTCTTACTTTTGAAGGTAGAATTTCCGTTATTGTGGCAGGGCTTTAGGCAGCCGCATAATAGCGGATCTCCCAAAGTTTTATGTTTGTCTGTTTTGCTTTAACTCGCGTAACTGCCGAGTAAAATGCAAACATTAGGGTGTCGGTATAGTTGTTAATGGTCCATTTCAACAATACTTCAAGCAACTTATCTCATAAATTGGCAATGGCATCCTTGTAATTAAAAACCTATTAAAGGAAAAGACCACAGCTTCTACGGAACTATCACCGGCGAAAATGACCTGAAAGGCGTTTTTACGGCAGGCTGTCGGAGAGAATCACAGATACTTAATACAACGTCTGCCATTTTGTAAAAATTGGGCGCCCACGGCCGGAAACGATAGGAAATTCAATTTTCTTAAAACTTAAAAAGAAAAATAAAATTAAAATTGGAAAAATACTATTGAAGCAAAGATCACACTACCCGCCACTGACAAATGGGATAAACGAAGAATGGTTGAAACAACACGATGTGTTAAAGAATATTTCATTATTATAGCAATCTTAAACTCAAACATTTATAAAAGGGATCAGCAACATTTACCTATGCAGCTCAGATGTGTATAAATACTAATAAAACAGATGTATAACAAAACAGGCTTTCTGATATTATTACTGCTCTCTAACTGAAGACTGTAATGGAAGTTGAATTCTTTTTAACCTTCAGGGTTTTTCAGGGCTTGTTTAAAGGTGAAAGTAAACACATCGGTATTTTTCATAACTTAAATTGAAAACACAATGGAAATTTTAGATAGAACAGGCAAAATTGGAGATCTGCAACATTTCCTATTTTAAAATATACTAGCGCAGCGTGAACACGAGTCAAATATAGCAACATCACGTATTCCTTCTTTTTGAAGATTTACTGATTTCAAGGTTACAGGATCAATTTATTTAACTGCAATTCAATTTAGGAAAATACTTCAAATTTTAGAAATACTTGCCAACTTATTGCTGCCCGATCCGAAACACCGCCCTTGGTAGTTAAACAAGAATATGAATTAAGGCACCATGGCTTAAACACAAAAGACCTAAGACAATTTCTAGCCAAACTTCTTTTACAAGCTAATAAAATAGAACTCTAACCCGGGAAGATAGCCAGTTCGAATTCGCTTTTTTAAAAGAAAATGTGTAGTGACAGGTTCTTAAAATAAAGTATTTTGAGCTCAAGATGTGCATCGATTTTGCATTTATTTATTCAAAGTTAAAATATTTACCATAGGGTTCTATGAACAACAGAAGTTACGCCTAACAGACACAAGACGTTTTAATTGAGAAGTAAACACAGTTTTCTGTTTTTTTTTCTAGCTTTCGATAAGATTTCTTAATGAAACCGTAACTAAATTCAAATCCAGGAAAATCTGTTCATCGGAGAGTCTGAAAATCTGTAACAATCTGCAGCCATATTTTGTTGTAAACAAAAAGTATACGATTGTCCGATAGAAGAAAATTTCTTCAGGCCGTACTAACTAAGAGCTGTAGCGACAAGTTGTTTTAAAACGTGATGTCGAAATCAAGCTCGTACCATTAAAAAGACTAGGATCTCCGAAAAATTTGAACAGCGAGAGTAAATCTCTGATATTAACTCAAATACATAGAAAGTTTCTTCCTTACACTGTCTTGAAATTTGCGCAGTATATGCTACAATAAAGAATAAAGTTCAAACTACTTATGCACACAGTACTCACAGCTTTCAAACCTTCATTGTGTTGGAACGAAATGAGGATAAGACACTGCGTATACGTACCGTTAGTATACTGACAAACAGCAGAAAATAACTCCTTTAAAAAATAAAACTGTATGAAGTAGTAACATTTCTTTTGCACTGGATGATCGTATGGTGAAAACGATTTCTATGCGTCTTCATGCCTTCCATTGAAATAAAGTTTTATAGTCCCCGTTAAGAGTTGCCGAACAAAAAATACCCGACAAGAGTCAGGCTATCTTTTTATAGTAAATCGAACATAAAACGACACTCATTTCTTCCTAATTTTGGTTGTATTTGGTAGTAATTTTCGCACCCTGGCAGATATAGAAGCATTTAGTTGCAATTACTAGGCCATTACACTGATCTGTTTTTTACAATAAAACAAACAGCCAAAACGCGTTTTACTCTGTAAATCATCTTTTCAGCATAAAATAACGACCTGCAAGAGCAACAGACCAATGCTAACCCTTAATGAACAACCTAAATCAGATCAAAATACTGCATCTTGAGAATTATACCAGGCACTTTGTAAGATTTATTGCCCCCAAAGTGAGTCGTTTCCAAAGAAAGCTATACATCGTTTCCTTGCAAACACGTTTAAGTAGCCCTAAAATTTACTGGGATTACCAATTTGGAAAGCTTACGATGACAATTTTTGAAACTTTCTAGCACATCGTAAATGCTCTGTGCGTCACGAGTGGACAGTTGTTGCCTCTTAGATACAAAAATCAATTAAAGGTGAAAGGGAATGCTTCTTTTCAGAATTTATTGAACTGATAAAGGCAATAGCACGTAGATAAAGTTTGGGATCAAAGAGTTATAACTTTTGAATTTTTGTTGTTCTTTAATTTAAGATGAGAAGAACTGGTGACCGATTAACAGTGAAGCAAAATTTTGTTTTAGAGTAGGTGAAAACTTATTGCCTTTAACTCAGTGAGTTGAATGCATATATATGGAAGAAAAGTGACACTATTCTGTCTAAAAATATTAAAACGTTGACACCACGAATTATATATTTCTTGTTGTCACTACGATATACGAAAAATTACAACGCGTGGACATTGAATCTCCAACTAAAAAAATATATTCAAAAGCACCTTGCTGAAGCAAAGAAAATTTGTCTAATTTGAATAAACAGTTCCACGTTTGGAGAACACAAAAATTGTCAAAGTTCCGATCAAAACCAAAGTAATAAAAACTAATACCATTTTGCGGGGATGATATTTTTTACTTTTTTGGCAAAATAAGTTATTGATTCGTGTTTTCTAAACTCTGTGTACAGTGATTCTTTCCGTCGTATAAGCAGTATTTAATACTGGTAAGTTTCATTGGACATCCCAGTAAGGCAATAAGTTAAGTTCCTTTACTACAGGAAACCGCTCTTCTTTGCTCATATTTATAGGCTAACCGCTGAACCTTTGTAAGCAAACAACCGATTTATGTAAAGAAGTGTTTGCCGACTGAAACAAAGTTTCCTTATATTCTTTCACTTACAGTCTAATTTAAAAATTTAAAACTCCCATGGTAACGGTTCTTCAACACACTTCCTAAATTTTCACGCTATCCGACTTCTGTACAAGTAGTTTTCTGTCCAGCTCACTTAGTTCAAACGGTACATCTTTTTGAGTTGAGTAACATTCATGAAATAATGCCCTTGACTTTTTTCCTAGATGCCAAATTAGTCCCTATTCTTTCCCAGGCTGCAGTTGGGCAGACTTCAAATCGTCAAATCGCTGTGTTATCCCCCACTATAGCCATATGGCCGAATGCCCTCCCCTGGGACACAAAACATTGTCAAAGTCCCTGATCCTTCCCCGTTTACTCCCATCCCTTGGGCTTAACATCGGTAGTTGCCGTGGACATGCTTTAATGAAACAGCAACCATGACATGTAATGCTTAGGATGGCGCATTACTTTTATACCTCACCGTCAACCGTCTCGGTTGTAAATCCGGTATTTAACCAAACAGAAAAACTAAACAAAAACGTCGCAAACTTGCTGGAGTTGTACACAAGAAATTCAAACTTCAAGCTTGTCGTCGTTGCTACGTCAAAGAGCCCGCCAAAACCACTCGAGTGCAGATTTTGAAAAATGACAACTTTTGCTGAAGTAGAAGTTTGAAAAATCATTTTGACTCATATAAACAGTGGTTTGTT
>JAOBYJ020015376.1:0-12086 GCA_025403565.2 Palythoa heliodiscus
TAACATTTATAGCCAAATTTTTAAAATATTTTGAATTAATTTGACCAATTCAGAGAACTTTGTGAGACAGTACTACTGTTACTTAAAGTTTTTGCACTGCTAACTACTACAAATACAAGGTAGCCCAAGTACATGCCTCTTAGGGCATCTTGTTGTAGTTGTGTCACATTCTAGTCCTGTCTGCCAAAGTTCATTCATAAACTATATCGGATTGTGAGCCATGATGACACTTAACTCTACATAAATCGAAAGCAGAAACTCTAATTTATGTTAGTCTTGTTCTGATAAGGCAAATTTTGAGCAAAATAATGCAGAAGCACAAATATAATTGCGCAAAAATTTACAAGGTTACATCACGCGACTGATTTTAACGTTACCAGACCTTTAAAAAATAATTAAACAACAGAATAATAAAAAGTTCGTGATATTCAGCAAACAGCAAATGCAAAGCACGAATTTGATGATAAAAAAGTTATTTGATGGAGTAATATTTGGTATAAAATTATTCTAACTTGCAGTTCAATGTGCTAACCACGTGACAATGCAAACCAGAGTTTGTTCAGGCCGACCAAAATCACCCAGATCCCGAAGATGAAAACAAAAATACAGAACGTTTACTTACTTTTGAATACAATAAACAGTTGAGCTGGTCAAGCAGGGGATTAAAGCACAATCAAGTGCGCAAAATAATGCTTTTCTGTCGAGTTTGCAGACTTCGTCCGCCCCACGTGCACCGTGAACTAACCAAGACCGGATTGAATCTCGACTACTGCGCAAACTCAGTGGAGGTGTGACAAAGCTGCGCATGATCACAACCACTTACATCATACACACGTGCAGTATTTAGGAGAAATTGTAAGGGTTTTGTGTGCAGAGGCTCTTTGGTCTTACGTAAAAACTCTTCGTAGCAATGGTGAGTAAAATTTCCTCGCCTTCCATTAAGCATTTAATCAAATGATTGTCTTGGAATTTTTTCGTGTCACATTTTTTTTCAATTGCAAATGATCGTACCATTGGCATCCGAAGTGCTGCACGGTCGGCTTTGCTTTCGAACTACACCTGGCAAGGGTTTTCGCAACCTTCTAGAGGTTTTCAGATACTTGTGAACAACTTTTGAACAGCTCTGGTTTAGTATAAATATTGTAAAGCTTTCGACAATTGTAAATCGTATTTGCTAGCCCCTTTTAATTTTATTTCTTCATTCAAACTTCATTCCAGGCACGTGCACTACGCAGTTTTAAACCACTTTTCGACAGAATCGTTGTGGAAAAATTTCTCCCAGAAACGGTTGGTGTATGTTTTTCTATTTAATTACTGTAGCACAACTTCCAAATAGTTTGTTGAGGACCAAAACTCAAAAGGATCACAACCTTAGGTAATTACCAGTAAAAACGACACTCCGCTGGCCCTCTCCTGTGATATTTCATGGAATTTAGTAAAAATCTACTGTCTAAAACGAATGTTAACCAATGTGATTGGCACTGCCTATCTACTGGATGTAAATTCATGTATAGCATTTTCAGTTTATGACAAACTAGGTTGGCAGAAAAGTTTGATTAAGGTTTAAGTGAGTACTGGGTAGCTTATACAGCTTTACAGGGTTACTGTGGAGTCTTAAAAAGTCTTTTTTTTTATTTTGTATTTTCAAGGCCTTGAAAATGTCTTAAATTTGAACAATTTCGTCCTTGAGGTCTTAAAAAGTGTTAAATTTTTGTTCAAAAGTATTTTTTGTTTCCCATTTTCAAATTCTGTAGATTGTATAAATAATATTGATGAAAGCATCGTTTGTGGACGTTCGCAGATCATTCAAGAATGTAGACCTTAAAAGGGCTTTCAAACAGGAACATATGCTTGGCATAATATTCACTTTTGTTGCAGTTTAAACTGTTAAACTGGTAAAGATGTGGCTTGTAATAATTTTTGAAAAATATTTGATCTTAAATTATATAAATTTAGGTCTTAAAAGTCTTAAAAAGGTCTTAAATTTGCTGAGTCGTTAGCTGCAGAAACCCTGCTTATAGCCTCCTTAGCAGCTGTTTTGGTGTCACTCGCCTTACTCCCTCCACAAAGCGAGTGACACTAAAACAGCTGCTAAGGAGGCTAAGTAGCTTATTGCAAATGTTAATTAGCTGAAGAACTCCCTCCCTTGGGGAAGGGGGGGGCATACTTGCATATGAAGGGGCAGGGGTGATTTTCGTCAGGATTAGGGGTGTAAATTATGGATTTGGTGTCACTTAGGGTGTTCTGGGCAAAATACCATTATATTCAGCCATGAAGGTCTCATTTAGGGTTGCATGCAAAGAAATATTAAAAGTCAGTATAATTTTCATTTGTCCATGTTTTAACATGGTCTCTTTTAGGGGTCATAAAAAGCTTGGGCCACGTCCAGATCAGTCTTCTTTAGGGGTTTAATTCAAAATTGCCATTGAGCATCTGTGCCTCTTTCATATGCAATTCTCCCCCTCCCTCCCTGGCACTTCCTGCCACTGTTGCAGTGTTTCCTCTACAGCCTTAACTCAGTGAGACTCAAGACTTGCAAGAGCTTTAAATAATTAGTCTCATCAGGAATTACCGAGTTCCATTACAATAATTATGATTTGTACTGCGGTTATATGCAATGACTTTATGATACGATCCATCTCACTGGTTATAAATGCAATTTTAAGCAATTGCAAAACAGAAGTCTGAAAAGAAAAAAATTCAGGCTTCAATGGGATTCGAACCCATGACCTCTGCAATACCAGTGCAGTGCTCTATCAACTGAGCTATGAAGCCACATCTGTTGGGAGCAGGTCAATTTTAGTGGGTCCATTTATGCCATGTGAATTGTACAATAATTATCATGATTTGTATCACGGTTATATGCAATGACGTTATGATACGATCCTTGCGGTTATGAAAGCAATTTTATGCAATTGCAAAAGAGAAGCCTGAAAAAAATTTAGGCTTCAATTCGATTCAAACCCGTGATCTCTGCGATACCGGTGCAGTGCTCTACCAACTGAGCTATGAAGCCACACCTGTTGGCAGCAGGTCAATTTTAGTGGGTCCATTTATGCCATGTGAGTTGTACAGTAATTATCGTGATTTGTACCGCCGTTATATGCTGAAGCCTGAATTCTTTTTTTCAGGCTTCTCTTTTGCAATTGCTTAAAATTGTGTTCATAACTGCGAGAATCGTATCATAGCGTCATTGCGGAGTCCGACAAATGTTGGGCCCGGATGCTCGGGACAAGTTGAAAAATGCAGGGCAAGTGATATATTTCCAGCGAAAGCCCACTGGGCCGTAGCATTTGGCTAACGAGTCATATTGCACAACAAATAGTTACCTACCCATTCAACATTTTGCATTCTATTGGTAATTAAAATTGAAGTATTTTGAAATGTAACAAATATCATTATGTGGATATGTTCAGTGTTGCTCTTCTGCATTTCTCTTCCTCAATATCCATCGTCCTTGTACGTAACGTTTCATGGGTCTCATACCCAGTACTCTTCCGTTAAAGCCACGAAGGCCAGGCTGCCATACCACGGATAAAATGTTTTTGGCCATTTTGAAAGTTTGTCACGAATCACAGATAACTTTGTAATGCAAATGTAATATTAACATGGATAAGTTTGTCACAAAATCTTCTTCGACTGGTAATAGTAAGGGTTCAAAGCAGAAGTCGAAAAGCAATGGCTACAACAAAGATTACAATGAAAAAAATGCTGACGACTTTTCCAAACGAAATGGTTGCAAGAGTTTGCTTGGTTGACAATCCATACTGAACGGGGAGTTAGATGTGCCAAATATGTAGATGTTACCTACAATATTGTATTTGGCCCAGAAGCACTCCTCTGTTACTGTAGGTGAAACTTGTATAAGAAAAATAAATAAAATGAAGGTTCAAGTTCAGTGACTCAACTTTATTTTACGAACGTTATTAAAAAAACAACAACAAAGACTCACTGTATTTAAATATTTTGATTTGTAATGATTCTTTTATCTTCTTTTTTTTGAACTTGGTTTTGCAAAGGCTCAGTCACTAACATTTTACCATTGTGAACTGATATGAGACAAGTAGCTCATTCCACTGGGCAAGTGATTTTTACATGCCACTTGCCCAGGGACAAGTTTGTCAGAAATATTTGTCGGACCCTGCATTGCATATAACCACGGTACAAATCATGATAATTATTGTACAGTGTCATCCATTACAGTGTTAATGCGTCCCACTTAGCAGGTTTATCACTCAAATTACCAACACCAGTGCAGCAATAACTCGATTTAATATCATAATATTTCCAAAAGATCCAGATATAATTAGACTGACAGTGGAAGTGAATTAAAATAATATATTTAACTGAAAATGCTAAAGCATGTAGTAACACTCGTGTAATTAGCATTTTCAGTTAGGTATTTAATTCACTTCGAAATAGCTTTGTAGTTAACTACTGATGATGCCAAGAGACTTACCAAAACATGTTTAGTTTTCAAACTGCAGTAATATCATAATAGCAAATGTTGAGTTGCCAATTGTAGCATAAATTATTTGTGGGTTTATCAGCAAATAAGAAAGAATGAAATATTAACTTTAATTTATTTACTTTCCCTTTCAGAAATCCAAAGGTGGTGTTCTGCTGCCTGAGAAAGGCTTGGAGAAAATGCTTCAAGGCACAGTCGTAGCTGTTGGTCCTGGAGCATCAGACAAAGTATTGAAAAACATTTGTGATGTTATTTAAAGTCTTTAAATTTTACCACTTTTTCCTTGATTAGATTCTTTTTTGGACGTAGTTAACAGGATAATTGTTCCTAACCCTTATTTTTCTGTTGTAAGGATGGCAAGACCATGCCAATGTCAGTTGCAGTCGGTGACAAAGTCTTGCTCCCAGAGTATGGTGGGACTAAGGTCACTCTGGAAGAGAAGGTATCTGACAATAGATTTTTGAAGCTAGATCAGTCACATCATACAAAATACACCCTACTGGAATGTGAAAGAATGTTCAGACTCCACTGGGAAATTTAAAACAAAGAAAAATTGCACTTTTCAAATTAATTGACTTGTATCTTGGGAGTCTGGGACATTCTTTTGCTATTTAGTTTGGCAGTAAGTTCATTTGACCATTAGCCTAACAAAAAACATTAATGGTTGTCTTGTGTGGGGCAATCTTTGCATCCCAAGAAATTATCATAGACAAAAAACCAGAACTTTCCGATAAAAAATTGGCTGATATGTAGCCAGCTTAACACAGCAGGCTCTGAACTCTCTAATTTTAGGGGCACGGCCATTTTGGCCTCAAGATTGTTACCAAAATTAGGGCACTAAGGTAATTGTTGTAGCAGTGCTCAAAATTTAGCAGTTGTCCAAGATGACCCAAAAGTTTGCCAAGCAACCACTTTTTGCTAAATTAAGTATCTGGTTGCTCGAGGAAGAAACAATGGACAACCCACCAAACAGAGAAAATAAATTAATCATAAACAGCACAAGATTTATGTGACGGTTTGTATTGTCAGTGTCTGATGATGTGAAGTTAATACATACATACATACATACATACATGCATACATACATACATACATACATATACTTTATTTATCCTCGAAATTTTAGAGTAGCTGCACAGCTAATATCTTCAAGAAAATAAAAGTAAATTAAAATATTATAAGATTAAAAGTTAATAATAATTAATTTGCCTCAGCTAAGCAATTCTAAATGGGTAGGCTTTTCTAAGGGGCAACCAAGAATTAATCAGGGCATCCAAATTCATGGGTTTGGTTGTCGGGCTTTTGAAACAGGGACAACCTGGATTTTTTTAAAATTTTGAGCACTGTTTAAGGGTACCAAGGCTATACAAACTTTTTTTCAAGTTAACCCTTTTTAAACTTTTCAACTATGTATTTCTTACAATTTATATTACTTTATTTTGAATATAAACTAATTTTGTATATAAACTATTTCACAGCATTTGTTTGTGTTCTTTATTAGCCTATCACCTCAATATAATTTGATCACTTTCAACTCATTCAGGTGATAGAAATAGAAAAATGCCCTATGTTTTAGCACCTATTACTTAAAGGCACAGTGACACCTAGCAAGAAAAGAGGCAGGCCATTTGTGGTCAATCCTGTGGCATTACAGCAATTGCCAGGGGCATCCAAGGCAAATACCATGTAGCTGTCATAGATTTCAACCCCTGACACAGTTATTGATTTTCTCCAGACAGATTTGACTTTTTGCAGACATAATCTCATTAATTTTGACATTTTGTAGTGTTTTCCACACAAGTTGCAACTCGTGATTATAATCTGATAAAGTATGTTAAGCTGAAAAAATAATACAAAAAGAGTAGCAATTTATTTAATTGTTTAATTTTTTTTCAGGAATACCACATCTACCGCAACACTGATATCATAGGAAAGTTTGAGGACAGCTGATGACTTGGTGTCAATCCAACATAAATAAGGGACGGATAGATTCAGCACTTATCTAGCAAATCTGCTCGTGATTCTTGCTAAATTTCCAGTCTTCCGTCGGGGTTTCAAAGTATAACCTAGGTTGAACTGCCTTTGATACTATCATCTGTGTTACACAGAATATAAATTTCTACTTTCTTTTTTCACAAATTTAATAGAAACATTGTGTTCTTTAATAAAATGTTAAAAGCCGGAAATGGTTGTAAAATTCATTGTGTCTGAGTACTTTCCACTGTTTCAATTTCCTGCATGCCACCATTTCAATGCTTTTGTCAGTTGGTCATAATTATGGCACCATTATTACATGGTCCAGCCATCTCAAATATCTTCTTTACACAAAAAACTGCAATCAGTTCCACATTGCATGTGTCATATAAAGCAAAGTTGGTTACTTACTTCCTCCTATCAAAAATTTTCTTAATATAGTACAGACAATTTTTCTGGGACATGTTAAGTCTGCCAGGTATCTTTTGTCAACTTTCAGTATTCATTTCCATAGAGAAACATGCCAAGAACATTGCTTTGAAAAATTTTGATTTTGGTTTTATATATAAACTGGATATGATTAAAATAAATTTCTTGATGTGACTGTATGCATAGGATTATCAAAATTATGCTTCAGATATGGATGTAGCTGCATAAATCAAAGTTTTGTTTGAGACCCAGAATTTTGTACAGGCAAGGATCCCTTTAATTTGGTAGTGTGTCTGTTACATCCCTTTTTCTTTTGTTGCTTCATCTGCCACGTGGCAGCTTAATGTATCCTTTGCAAGACACTAAAAAAAATTAATAATGGTCCTGTAAGAAGTTTTACACCCCCCATCCCTATTGATATTATTAAAAGCAGAATCATAGTTAGCAATCCATATGAGATGACTCCTGAATTTTCCTGAATTTTTTTTTATTGATAGATTGCAATAGTCATGACAGTCATATTATCTGGGCCAACACAGACTTCTTCTATTCTTCTATTATCTTTGTTGTTATACTGATTAGTCTTATTAGCCGTTAACAAAACAAGCAAAGGACTAGGAACGAATAATTAAAATTGATTAAATCGAAAAATGAGGCCAGCCATCTGAAAGAGCAGCTAAACATTAGTAAGTTTACCAAATCTGAGAGTCATCGGTTTAAATGCAAAGGCATGGTACACTTTTAAAAACTTGCTAAAATAAGAGAGCCTTGTATGGATTGGAGGATAAGCGTTGGCGCTTGCCCCTCCAATCCATACAAACCTCTCTTAGTTCAGTCAATTTTGGTCAATTTTTAAAAGTGTACCATGACTCTGTGTTTAAACGGATGACTCTTAGATTCGGGAAACTTACAAAAGTTTAGCAGCTCTTTCAGATGACGTGCCTCATTTTTCGATTTAATCGATTTTAATTATTCGTTCCCAGTCCTTTGCTCGTTTTGTTATCGGCTAATGGTTACTTTATACAGGATTGCAACTACTGGTTTAAAAGTCAGGACACTCTAAACTTATTGGCAGTTTCAAGGGTTTTATCAGGATAAAGATTCTTAAATACAAAGTACCTTGAGTTGGTAAGACTTGAGAGTACCACGGAATATTGATGGTTGTGGGTGGTCTTTTATATCGAGCATGGGGTTTGCAAGACTGAATGAGTTATCAACTGTAAAGGAAAATACTTCACTTAAAGCATGACCACTTTAAATTATTTGCTAAGCCTTTGCTGATAATATTACTTATCAAATATTGTCTTTATTATTTCTGAGAAAAAATCTTACTATGAATTCAAAACTGAGATTTGAAAACTATCTTTCATTATTTTAAGAATGTTAAAGCAAAAAGAAAACCTATTCAGAAAAGCTTATACATGAAACAACCTAGACACAACAACAAAAAGAAGGTAACAGCTGAACTGACTACGAACTTACAAGACTCCTGGGATAAAATTTTCTTTTTTCCACTTTCTTGTTGATAACTTAAATCAAATTCTCTTGTCTAAACCAGAAAAACAGCAACAATTAATATCTTGAGAACACCACATTATAACAGTTACAATTACTTACTTTACTTAGCACCTGCAATCTGCATATTAAAATATAATAAATAAATGGGAAACATGACATAGAATTAATGTTTCAGTAATGGCGCTGTATTGCTGTATTAACTTGTAATGGCCTTTATCACGCAGCGGCCATATTGGCTTTAGACAATAGATTTAGTACCCGGAGCCTTGAGCTGAAATGTGTGGGAACGAGTCTTTGGGGGGCAAAACAAAAGTTTTTAATCCCTTGGGACTCAATATGGCGCTGTGTGATGAAGGCCCATTTAAGCCCCTAAGCCACACTCAGGATTGGTGCATTTACCCTCTTAATTGTAATCAACATAAAACATTGAAATAATTATAATTAACATTACAAATCCTTGCTTAGAAAGCAAGCAAAACCATTAAAGGCATGGACATTAAAGTAAACTAAAATTTTTAAGTTTCTGTACATACTCGACTGTCTTGATCTTCAAACGCTTTGTGGGCATTGGTTAAGGCCTTGTTTTTCATGGCTTCACTGTCTGTGAGACAAACAGAAACACAATAGTTGCTTGAGAGTTAATAACAGAATAACTTTTCACTGTATTTGGCACCAAACATAAATTATATGAGTTTTTACACATTTTACCTGACATTTTATTGGTTCACAAGTTACATATTTTATTTGGTCACTCCCTTAACTCTTTCTTACCCAAATATTTTAATATTTTGTCTTAAATACAGCATATAACAACAAGTTTGATGGTGGTAAACTGCCTTAGGATGGAAGGCTTAATTACTCACTAAACAGCTCTGGTTTATTTACTTGTTTGCTCAACAGTTGGCAGATAAAAAAAACAAAATCTACTTACAGTACAACTTTGGTTCTGAAATAAAATATAATTATGTGAGATGATTATACAATCAGTCTATTTTTCTTGCAAGTTCAATAAAACTCTTTGAGTGAAAATTTGTTGATTTCAAACTGCATCAAAGTACAAATTAAAACTTATAAGATATGAAAACCAAAAAAAAACAACAAAAAAATCATGATTGCTTGTTTGCATTAATTACAATTCATATTCTAATTATTATTTCCCTGTTTTACTTCATACCGTAACTGTCAGAATTTTCCATGTCAATAAGAACTCCGCCTTGAACTGATTTAATGTTCTGTTTTATTGACGGTTCATCCAACTTCTTGAGTATTTCATGGGCAGTCTCATCCTGACCAGATGTCGACAAACCTGAAGACCATACAAGTCATACAACAAGGAGATAAAGGGGGTCCCAGATATAGAATCACAGTATTATTTGAACACTTTAATTAACAGAAAAACTGATCATGATAATAGATTTTTGGCGGAATTACAAATCACAGACTTATAATTAATAATATATCAATTTTGGAATTCTAAACTAAGGAAATGATGCTTTTCAGGCCACAAATAAACAATATGCCCTCCAAACGTCATGTGATTGTATTATTATTGCCTCCTTATCTGCAAAAATACGGCAGTGCAGTTGGCGCAGTGGTAAAATCTCTGCCTTCAAACCACAAGGTCCCAAGTTCAAATCCCAGCCCAACCGAGTGTTGAACATTTGTGTGACCTTCTTTTCTACCAAAGTTGACTCAGCTTTCCATCCTTACAGAGTCAGTAAAATGAGTACCAGCTTCTGCTGGGGGCTAACCTGCGATGGATTAGTGTCCCGTCCAGGGGGAGTCAATGACTGTCATCCACTTAACACTACAGAAACCGGAGATAAGCACCAGCTCCAATGAGCCACTTAGGCTCGTAACAGGATTTAGCTTTAGCTTAACACTACAGAAACTGGAGATAAGCACCGGCTCCAATGAGCCACTTAGGCTCGTAACAGGATTTAGCTTTAGCTTAACACTACAGAAACCAGAGATAAGCGCCGGCTCCAATGAGCCACTTAGGCTCGTAACAGGATTTAGCTTTAGCTTAACACTACAGAAACCGGAGATAAGCGCCGGCTCCAATGAGCCACTTAGGCTCGTAACAGGATTTAGCTTTTTTTTTATTTGCAAAATAAGATAATTATTATCTAATGTTGGTACAGCTGGTACAATACTTGCAAGAGTTTACCAATTCAATAAAGATGATGATGATGATGTTTTTAAACTGAACGATGAAAAATACAACAAGTTTTGCCAGAGTCTGTACCTTGGATCTTCTTGCTCATAAAATGTGCATAAAGCTCTGTCTGGGTGATCAGGAAGTTTAGTTTTCGTTGTTGCCTTCGTGCCTGAAAATAAAATAGAATACTCACTTTTTTTTATTTTCAGCAAGTTAGAAACAAAAATTATTAACTTATTTTGATTATTTTCCAGACTTGATTTAAAATTATATTTAAACTACTTATTTAAAGACTTACAAACTACTAACAAACATGACGAACAATAATGGCCCAGTACTGACAATCAGTTTTGCACTGCCAATCATATTATATTAAGCAGGTTACTGCTGAGCTTTCAAGTGCTGGAAAAGACAACTTTATTTGTTTATTTTGAAGCAGAATGAACATTAATTAAAGAACATATTAAATAAATGCAATTTTTTATTTAATATCTTGTTGTTTTAACTATTAAATCTGTTTTATCTATTACACATAGCTAATTGTAAATAACAAAGTGTCTTTCACACAATCCCGACAATCTCAAGTAACATATAAGACAAAAGAAATGAAAACTAAAGAAACCTTAATATTTTTTATCTAAAGGTACATACTGTGGTTCAATTTATCTTTGGTATAAAATGGGTTTTCTATAGTTTTGAACTTACTTACAACATTAACATACTATAGAACTGTGGGAAAATACAATTTCTTGAGTCTAGGGGTGGCAAAATCAACTTAGCTTATGCCCAGAACTAGTGAAATTTAACTTTGGACTAGTGAAATTTAACTTTGGACTAGTGAAAAGCCTTGTACATATTAGTGAAATAATTATATAACTATAAATAAAAATGATCTACAACTGCAAAGAGTATCAAATAAAGAAAGACAAACCCCTTACTGATACAAACCTCAACCAATTCATCATCTAATTTTCTCTGTTCCATTGCCTCCTTTTCAGCTCTCTTCCTGTGCTCCTTCTCAACCTTGTCATATCTCTTCCAGTAAACCATCATCTGTGAAAAGAAACAATCATCAATCATCCATTTATACATGCTCATTATCTTAATCATGCTTTAGAAGGTAATCTAACTTACAACTTGAAAATAAGCTTGGTACTTTATAACATAATTGGGATATTCCTTCTCCACATATAGCTCTTTGCTCCCTGGACTGGTGAACTGTGTAAGGCACAGGACCTCAAGGTCCTTCAGTGGCCTTAAGTTCATTATTTCTGTCATGAGGATGATGAAAGCTTGATGAAAGATTTTTTGTTTTTTTGTAAATGCACTGAAATTTTTAAATGCCCCCATCAAGCACGTCATTATCATTAATTAATTAATTATTATTATTATTATTATTATTATCATTATTATTATTATTATTATTATTATTATGAAAAGGCATTGTGATGTGTAATAAGGGTGGATTGTGGGGTCCAGAATGCCATGGGGAATCAGGATGGTGTAGTGGTCATCATTCACGCCTTCCACCTTTAC
>JAOBYJ020015485.1:0-12084 GCA_025403565.2 Palythoa heliodiscus
CCAAGATACTAATAAAATATGGGCAGGCAAAGGGGCAAGAACATTATTGACCTCCTGAATTTTCTGGAGTAAGTGCGTGGTATCCTTAATGAAAGAGGGAAGGCTTTGCGCTAAGGGTTTTAAGTAGAACTCGATGAATTCTGATAGCCTTTCTATGGCACAACATGATGTTATAAGACGGAGGGGATTATTTGACTATCGGGTCTTGACGTTACCATATGCTACGCCAGGTTTAGCATCAATGCTACTGACCCACTCTGCAATTTCGGGACCAATTTATCCTTCGCCAAGCCATTTCTCACCCTAGACCTTAACTAAGGAAACGTGTGACCCGCTAGGATCACGGCTGAGCTCACTATAATGTAATGGATTATCTAATTGACTGTGCATTTTAGATATATAGTCATCTTTGCTGAGTATGACAAAGCGGGAAACTTTATCTTGAATAGGTGGTTTGCAAGCAATCCCTAGAGACACAGATAACAATGCTGAAATGCACAATTGCTGGTGGACGAACAAAAGCGGCTAATGAGAGATCTTTTGTTTCCGTCCACCAGCAATGGCGGCGATGACGTAACGTGAAAACCATCAATACGTACTACCTTATCTGAGTCAACCTTAAGTTGTTTACGAGCAAGCCTTTCCATCTTAGATAAATTATCTTTGGGTTTACGAACATTAACAGGATTAAATATAACTTAATTAGCTATTATTTTATTAGGATATATAAGTTTAGTTTCGTAGTAGTCGGACTTGCTCCAAGTATTTTTACAGCAGATCAACTTATAAAGGCCGAACGGCCGAAACGTTTTGATTAAAAGTTTATGAATCAATGACCTCAAGAAGTTCGCCGTGTCTACTCTTTTTTACATTTTCCAAAACTGTCCGAGTAAAGGCGTGAAGTATCAGCATTGACCCTTCTTGTGAATGCCATCATCGTTGGATATCCAACATTATCACATTATCTATCTATCTATATATATATAATATAGTTGTTACTTTAGCCGCATCTTAATTGTATTGCCGAATTTTCAAAATCGTTCCAATTTTCATAAAAACAATTACAAATAATTAATTACACTCAAAATTAGCTCTAAAAACAAAAGAAAACTATTTTTCGACAGTTTTTTTTATGAAAAAACGAAATTCTGAAAAGCATGGATTAGGCAAGATGACGTTATCTAATTAAAACATCAAAAGGTGTCTTATTTATCGTACTGCAGTCACTGAACATTTTATGGGCATAGCTAAAGACACTAAAGTGTTTTTACTGATCATTTCTGTTGCTAGATAACGTTCATAAAATTGAGTAATGTGGTTTCGAAAAGTATAATCAAATTCTCTAGTGACTAGAAGTCCTTTTCAGTATTGTATTGCTCAAAGATAGTAAAGCCAGCAAGTTTTGTGTAAACAGCAAAATTTTGTGTGCCGACCCAATATAATATGGTCTTTTGCAGGTACATAATAGGCCATACTAGAAGGCAAAAGAATGTGGCAGACTTCAAGATCACAATTAACTAGGAAAGCGTGACTTTTCTTTGTTTTGTATTTCCCAGTGGGGTCTTGTCACATGCTTTTGCCTTCGAGTGTGTTGAATATGATACGGTGATCTCTAGCTGCAAAAGGCCGTATCGAGCTAAAAATTATTGTAGATAAAAATCTTCCCAAATTCTTATTGTTACTATCATGCAGTGCTATTTTAGCTTTTTTTTTCATTTAACGGTTGCTAAATTACTGTTTGATATCTCTCACTTACCTGAATTTGTATTTGGTGTCGTTTGTTTGCATCGTTCTTCTGTCGGTCCCTAAAAAAAGATTTTAAAGCACTTGTAATCAGATATCAAAAATTCAACACCTACGTGTTTTTTCAGACTCTATATAGAACAATAAATTAAAAATTTGTCCCCCACCCAATTAACAATTCGGTTCTATTTGAAATTTTAAACAAGTTGATTTGGATTTAATGAAACAGTGTTTGTAATTTTGACCTGCTGAACAAACATTTTTAGCGGACACTTTGAAAGAGCTACATGGTTTTGTTTGGGACAGGCAATTTTTTAAGACGATTTGTTATTAAAGTTATTTTTTGAAGAGTTACATTATCACTGACAAGGTTTCAAAGATCAAAAGTGCGAAATTGCAAGTTATTTAAATTTGGACTGCAGCAATAATCCTTGTATCAGTTTGATCTGCACTCCTGGAGAATCGTTACGTTGTTGCCATTCGTAGCTGTTAAAATAATTCAGTGTTTTGATAAACGTAAACAGCGAAAGTGAAAACACCCAATAGGGAACTTTGGTCAAGATTCTTGCACGCGTTTTCGTTGCTAGATACGATTCGTGTCAATTTCCTATAACGGACATGCCCAATAACCCAATTTAAACGGTTTCCAAATTGTAATTGTAATATCAATGTTTTGAGATGACAGAAACTTTGTCAGTGCTTGTTGTAGAAAATAGATGGCCATCAACGAAGCAACCATGATCTAACTCTCAAAAAATCATCTACAACAATCTGTTGGCGTAAAACTTTCCAGTTACTTCAGCTACCAACACTCACCTCCCTTTTATACAGCTGATGAAAAACAGAACCTTCTTGATAAACCAGAAGTTTCTCACCGGCACCACATCCACATAGTGAGGCAAAATTCAATTCACACAACTCACTTGGTTTGTTGAAGTTGTAAGACCAACAGTTTGGATTCGTTGCACAGAGTTCGATACAACGCAACCAGTCGACATTTCGGATCGATTTTAATCCACTTCCAACCAGTTCTTTGTTGCAATAAACTACATTTGGACTAACTACCTCCAAGCTACTCACCTCGATTAGAGCAAGAAGCTTTACGAGAACTGAGATACTCTTCGTTTTCATTCTATAGGAAATGTTTCGAATAGAGGAAGCTTCTGAGCGTGCACAAAATCGTTTCATTATCATAAAATGCAACACACGAACAAGTACTTCAATTTATTAAAACTGTGTCAAATCTAAAGGTAAACATGTCATTAAAAATGTCTTTATTTCTCTGCTATGTCCTCAAACATTATAATGCACATTTCCTAAACAATAGAGCAGCGAGGATCAGAAATTGCTTGATTTAGGTTTCATTGGTGGAAATGCAACTTAGAGTAAATACAGCCAATTTAAAGTTATTATTAGCAAAAGGATAAAAAGCTCTACTTTTATAAGTGAGTTCGTTCTATGCACTGATTAGCAAAAAATAAATGAATGCACACAAAATCTTTTAAAAAAAATTTGAATCATATTAACGTGCTTAATCCTGACACGAGTCTTGAGGTAATCTTTACACAGATGCCGTGCAGACAAGCCAATTTTATCAGCAAAAACTCCGACAATTCTTTTATAATCTTAATATAAATGTCATTTTACAAAAGCTGGCACATAAGTGTTGTGAACAATAGAAAAATACATGTCTTTCACCAATTTTTCGCTTTGTACTACGAAGTTTCTTTGTCTCCATAGCTGAGGGACTCTTTACAAATATTTTGAATTTGAGTCGGAGTAAGAACAATCCAGGTCCTAGGATAAAACTCTTTATTAACATTGAAAGCCAGCATGCACTAATGGTAGTAAATTAACTTCGTGATAATTGATGTTGGTCTGTTCTGACTAACAAAACATCTTTGAAAAAAAAATTATCGCAAGGCCTGTCATTCATGGGAGGGTCTAACATGAGCGTGCACTAGGAAATCGAACACAGTTGTTACTGTTGTCATAACCATTAACTTTTATATCATTTATACCTTTAAATTCTTATTTAAATTACTCTTAACTAACTCCAAATATGTATATCTTAGCAAGGAGTTGAGGAAGGAAATCGATTGGCTTTAAAGTTAATCAATTATTATAAATGAAACTTTGCGTGTGGTTATATTCTTTACTAACGTTTTGACTTTTCTATTAAGAAACAACCTTAAGGAACACGCACACGTGACGTCACAAGTCAAACTTTAACGCTTAATATCTCGAAAACTAAACATCACACAGTGATAAAATTTACGTCACAGTAACCAGTTCAACAAGTTGCATCAGATAAAATGATAAAATCTGACTTTACTAATAAATGAATGAGTGATGATGAAATGATGATGATGATGACGATGATGAAGGTGAAGGTGAAAGAGCTTCGCGCCTCGTCGGCTATCTATCACCTCATATCCAACGCGCGTTCGTGGAATAATTATTAAATAACACGTAACCACAGGTCGCCCAAGCGCATAATCAGTGGATAAGATAGCAAAATTACAGCAACAGCTACACTTCAGTTTTAGGTGAATTTGGTCTTTGTACCATTATTATATGAAACACAAATTTTAAAATAAACATTCTTGTGACACTTGCTTGCTTTCTTCTTGGGCAACCAGTGTAGTAATCGGGCAGGTTCATTGATATTGCTTGGTAATGCGCGGTGAGGAGTTCTTGTAAATTTTTTTGAAGTTTGCAAACTCACTGAATACGTCAGTAATCGAATATAGGGTAAGAAGAATCTAAAGATCTAATGTTTATTGCCATGCTTTAAGATTTATAAGGCAGACATATCAAGCACTTGACTCATCAATTGCATCTATTGCTTAGGTGAAATCGTGCGCAAATCGTGTGAAAAATGTTTTTTATTTTAGTACCAACTGGCATTGCATAAACTCCATTGTACTTGATATGCTCGGAGTCCAGCTTCCTCGGGACCAGCAGGGCCTCACTGGTGTCAAGTGCTTCCTGGTAAAGGTAGTGTTCCACCCATCTTGGTCTCTAATGGTCATCCCTGTGTTCCTGTTGTTGAATTACGCATTCAGAGGTTTTGCAAAAGGTGTCCTCTGCTCACCAAAAGTGATGGGAAGCTCTTCAACCAGCGTCGCCTGAAGGCCAAGAACAAGGTCCGCACAGTTCTCGTCAGACTTGCTGTTTTCTGATGACGTAGCCCTAATCTTTCACACCCAAGAAAACCACCAAATGCTAATCGACAGGTTCTCCCATACATGTGTGATGTTTGAGCTGACAATGAGTTTTGATAACAGCACGGATCAGGATGTCCCAACAACGCCATCAATCAGCATGAATAACGAGATTCTAGTGGTCACGATCCAATTCACCTACGTGGGGTCCAAGGTTACCAGCTGTACTTCGACGCCCGAATTGCAAGACTCGTTGCCAAACTCATTGCCATAATGTTTAAACTGAGGAAGAGTGTCGGAGAGCAACCTAGTCATGCGACATTGAACACCAAACTTATGGTGTACTATGCATCTTTCCTTATCATCGTGCTTCGTGGGAGTGATTCCTGGAGTACCTACGCTAGACAGGAGCATCGTCTGTAGAGTTTCCACCTTTGTTGCCTTTGGCGTATCATAGCAATCAATCAGCAGGGCAAAGTATCTAACACAGCAGTACTTGAGAGAGCAGGTTCCCTTAGCATACAGCTCCTGCTCTGTCTGCGTCGCCTGCGATGGCTGGGACACGTGTATCGATATCCTGCACAGGAGGCTGGCCACGGGAAACTGTTCAACTGGACCTCCACCACGTTGCAATTGCACAGTTGCAATTTGAGGACGTTTGACAGCAAAACATGAAACTAAAAGATATCAACCCTGACATGTGGGAGCAGTTTGCAGATGACTGCATATTACCGTGAGAGAACGGGTGAGAAGAAGAGAAACCTACAGTTATACAGATGTGGAGAGAGCAGTGAGAGCAGAGACAACAGAACCAGACCTCCAGTCAGCTGTTCAACAACGCCAGCAGCACTTGCAGCAGAGATGTTTAAGCAAGGGTCAGACTACTGAACCACAGCGCTAGCAGGCGGCGCTTTCACTCCGCCAATACAGAATATATTTTCTTCCAACTAGCCGGCAATTTAATGTGGAATCAACCGCTCAAAATTGCAATTTACTTTATAGAATCGATCGAAACCAATATTTGAAACCAGAAGCCTACATAGGCAAATTATGTATCATTTATATAAAACAGAAAATATTTATCTACCATTGTATTCAATTTGTAAATGTTTTTAAAGATTGTTCTTCATCAGAGACCATCGCAAAACAATACATAATTGATCACACAGTGTTTGTTGGAAAACGATTATACGTTAGCCACTTAAAGCAGCGAGTGAAATACGACAATTTATTTAAAAAGGTACAGAAAAATCAAATCACAAAGGAAATGTTCCTTTTAATGTGTCTGTGTTTGGCAGAAACATTTACACAAGTTGGCAAACTTTAGCTTCGTTTTACGGGCTTTCCACAAACAAACAAAGCCCTTTACATTCCTTTCGTACTATTTCTTAATTTGACTTGCGTTTGGTATAAAAATTTGTTTAGTTTTTAAAGTTTACTGTTCTGATTGGGTGTGTATTATTCATTATTTATTGTAATATATCTGAACTACTTTAAACAGCCATCACAATTTCGAGTTTTTTCGATGCAACAGAATACTACAAACCATTTTCCGAGAATGTTTATTTTTGTGTCAAAAATGTACAGCTTTCTTCTTATACTCTCGCCAGAGAACCCATTCGCCACAAGAGATAAAAAAAATAAATATATCGGTGGGGTTTGTATCAACTTCAATTTGTTTCAAAATAATATTTGCTTTCTTTATGCTTAAGCTCTTCGGTTTTCAAAATACCAAACTACACAACCAAGTAGCTGTGAATAAACTTCAAAACAAAATAAAACACACGAATTTAACTTACGAGCTTTTTCAGACATAATCAGAAGATGAATGCTTGATGCTTGAGCGTAAAAGCTCCGGTGCGTCTTGACATTCTTAAGTGAACATATAATCAGTCAATCTTTATTTCTTTTTTCAAATACCATTACAAATGTTCATTGCTACAGTTAGCAAGGCCATTACAGGCATGCAGTGAACTGTTTTACATAATTAGCGAAATTTATATCAGAGATTCTACAGACATATATATAAGTATTTATCTATATTCAAACTTAAATTAAAGACAACTAGACTGTAAGCAGTTCCTTTCTATCTCTTTCGACATTCGTTCACTGGTTTAGTTAAATTTTGTTTTCCTTCTCGCCCCAGTTTCTTTGCCTGCGCTAGTTTTGAGATTTTTTGACAGACCAAAGAGGAAAAAGAGGGATTTGCTCGTAGTCTAGTTGATCAAAACACTGACAGCTGTTAAAAAATTCTTTTAATAAAAAAGGCAAGCAGAAATGATTGTTATGTTTTCTTTCTCTCTACTTTGTATCTTCTAATTTTGCTAATTTTACTGACCACTTTGACGGCAATGTGAACAGTGCAGATTAGCTGCTTTTATAATATTCAACCAATGTCACGTTGCACTTCTTGGTGGTCGTAAAATCAGCCTCTTTACAGCAAAAAAAGATTTTAAAAATTATAAATATCCTTATTTTAAATAAAGAAGCCGTTCTTATTAGCTGTACAAATTTTGACACAATAAAATATAACATTATATGGCTAGATAGTTTCCTGCAATCTAATTGGCTGCTTGTAGGGCCGGATTATCTTGTGAGGACCGCGGGCATTATGCTAAGACCGCGTGACCGATGTTAAAAACAACTTCCGCTGTAGTTTAATTTTTTAAACAAAAATCCAAACTCGAAAAAAGCCACATAATAAATAACTTATTAACCAATTCTACTCGGTCTTTACAAGGAAATCTCAGATCTCGGTCTTGTTGTAGGAACCTCGCTACGCTTGGTCAGTACATCAAGCCCTCGGTCTGATATTTCTTTGTAAAGACCTCACTACCGGTTAATAAGTGTTATATATATCTTATTCTATATACCAGCTCGGCAACGTGCAGCTTGATTGGTGCAGAAATAGTATATGTTGGACAATTGCCCTCTAAACAAAATGGCTGCTGTCGGTCCTATTTATAATTGGATATTATTCACTTGTCCAGCTGAGAGTTCGAGTGATAACTAGAGTCACAATCACACACGTGGTCGTAAAGAAAGTTGCTAAAGCCTCGTATAACAGCTTAGGCGAGAACACGCTCCACACGAATAGATGATAACGCTGACCAAACACAAGGACGCTATATACCGCTAATATGAAGGCCTCGTGCAGCACGTAGAGGTAACACAATTGAACAAGAGACCATTTTAACCTGAGAAAACAGGAATTTATAAATAGTCAGTTATAATTTTTTATTTGGTGATGCCGTACATCAGCTATCGTCTTTAGAACTGTTTTAATTGTTAAAATGATTTTAAATATATTTGTCAACATTGGAATAATAAACGTTAGCATGATGACGTCACTATAACGTTTCGCGAGCAAAAGCGAGGCTTGGTGGTGATACACTGTTGGTACGTGCAACGAAGTGTAGTGAGTTTTGTTGTAGTTTGTGTGTTTTTCCGTGCTTATGGTTGTTTCCTCTGTATAGTGATGCCTCACTGGTACATCGTATGTGGCTGTACTTACTCTTATGATAAAAGCAAGACTTCCTGGAACGAACATTCCGGTAAAGAATAAACATGAAAGAACAAATATAACGAAATAATGAACTGCAAAAACAGTCAAAACACACTCAGTATTTCGCCACCATGCCTCACTTTGATGGTCTTATGACGTCACCGTGTATAAGGACTATTACCACAGTAAACTGACCAATAACAACAAAATCTGAAATACCTAAATAACGAGAAGAGCTCCAACTCTGGGCCTCGGTAGGGCCCTCGAGTTCTAACTCGAAACTTCGGTAGAGACCCTCGAGTTCCATTTACATCGATTGTACTTTTTACGTTAACAGAACTGAGTTCGACTGCTAGATTGTGATAATTTAGTGATTTTCAAAACATCAAGTATTAGTTCACGAATTATGAACAGTGTTTTAATACCTTGACGATTGAGAAAACTAAACTTCCGCGGTCATCAGAGCACAATTTAACACTTCGTAAAACAAAGGCCAAAAATGTATTTCAGTACATTTCTTTGATACTTACCTCTCCATATCCGGCGAATGGCGCACAATAAACACGATAGCACAGCAATACCATAGTAAAGGACCACAGTAGGTAGACAGAAAAGTTAGCAGCCCTACAATTATTGGTACATACTCCTCAAGACCCACGTAACCAGCGGAGATATCAATTGTAGCAATACTGTTGGAGTTTCCCTGCGCAAAGAAAGAGGCTTTACCCATCCACAAGGCAGCCAATGGCAAGGTCCAACACGTGCTATTATTCCTGGAGAGACACAAAATAAAAACCTGACACGTGCCTTTGTCGCGGATATGAGGATTAAGAAGAAGTTCTTACTCTTCGACGATTAAAGGCTGGAGTTAAAGAGGAGCAGTTTGTTTATTACAACAGCCAATAAAAACGGACGTACTAACATGCAAGAAGAAAAATTATACAGACCGCAACGACACACACACAAATAACTACCCACAACTGCAATTTGTTACACAGAAAAGTAAGTCTTTGTACATGAGTTTTGCCATTCAATACTTGCATCCATCTACCCCTTATTTGAGAAAATTTAAGAACGGTAGTCTTAGCAGTTATAAAAATAACTGTAAACCAATACACCATTTCACGGTTCCTAAAAGGTAACCAAGCTTCTACATGAAGCCGAGGCTAAGGTTGACCTGGCACAGTTAGAGAAGTGGAAATAATAGACATGCTAATAAGTTTATTTCTTATGATAATTATTTCCACTACTCTAACTGTGCCAGGTCAACCTTAGCCTAAGCTTTATGTAGAAGCTTGGTTACCTTTCAGGAACTGTGAAAAGGTCTATTGGAAACACGGTAAAATTTCATGAACCACATGTGAATGTAAAACTACCCAACGAAAATGAATTTAAGGGATTTAAGCCATTAGCACGAATAGTGGTTGACGTTTCATAGTTTTAAAGTAAGAAAATGAGTACTTACTGGTTCCACGTATACTTGGTAATGCAATACTCTACTATCACGAACATCACCAAGAGAGTTACGTTATGTGGCCTTAGAAGTAACGCCATTAACAACAGAAAACTTGCACGAACTCCGTCGAGACAATTGGTTATCTTGTCACAGTACGATGAAAAATTTTCAATTTCGTCTTCTTTTTGCAGTTTAACAACTCTCCTAAACGCCACAAGATTCTTTAAAAGTAACGATGCCACACAAAAGTATACAAATCTTGCTTCCGTGATTCCTTTTGTAATTGGTTTACCTTGGAGCCATGGTAACCAAACACTTCCAGACACTGCTCGATAAATGTAAATGTTGATCGCACCACTAAAAAACATTAACAAATTGAACTTTTTCCAAGATTTCCAGCGGAGGAATTCAGTTCCAGATAAAAACAGCAGTGATACGGCTACAGTCAATGATAACACGGTTTTATTCGCTGGTTTAACAAGCCAGTCGCCAATGTCCGGTCGATATGCCCACTTAATCCCAGTTTGGTTCAAAGATCGTGACAAGCGGCCGCAGATGAGTAACACACTCGTTACAGCAAAAGGGCGCAAGAAACCAAAACACTTGATGCCCATAGCAGTTCTACCAAAATTCATCTTTTGTCGAATTTTTAAAAAATATTCATCAAATATAGAAGGTAAATAAGGTCTATTTATCTCCTCAGCAATTTTATCAGAATCTGTTAAACTGCGACGGCTTTTCGTCCTGAAATGTGGAAAAGTGGAATTTAAGGTTTCTTTCTTCACACAGTTGTTTTCTTTGATGTCATCTAAATGCGATTTCCTTATTTTATTTTCTTCTTTGCTGTCAGCTAATTCTTTTTTCAGCTCGTGAATGTGAACCAATGACTCGTCGTCTTTCTGTTTTCCATTACACATTGACTGTTTTATTTTGTCAAGAAAACTAGTAATAAAATATGTGAGAGTGAGAAAGTACCATGTTTGATGTTCTTCTTCCACAAAACTGCTTGACAGCAAGCTGAAGGTATGAAGAACTGTTCCAAAACTAAGCAAAAATGAAGATCCACGCGTTAAACTTGATGAGAGGAACGTTTTGCAATGTTCAAAATCAAATGTTTGCACTGTTAGTGAGATTAGTACAGCAATGGCTATTCCGGTAAAAAGAAAGAAAATAGTTGCAAAAAACAAAGATGATCCGCGATATTGGCAAAGACTTTCACTTCCACCTGAAACACAAAACGAAAAGGAAACATCACAAATTCACTAAAATGACAACATTCGGTTTTTATCAAAACCACTTCTCATTATCCTTCGTCATTGGTCGACGATAAATATTAGATAGTGAAAAGAATGATATCCTTTTTTGGGTGCAAACGCATAACTTATCTTAAGAATGACGTTATCCCTCATGAATGAAATGCGGTGCCTGCATAAATTATTTTTTTAACTTATGAATAAAATGCGCAGAATAAATTATTTCTTTTGTTTCTTGAACGATTGTAAATCTTTGTGCAATAAAACTATTGTTTTCATCATGATGTCATATTTCTATTTTTCTTTTGCCGTCGACGAAATAAAGCTAGCAAAGCCAAGCGGTGCTGACATTTCAAAGTTTGAACATGGAGCTGGATATAAAAAAATTCACTACGTTTGAGGAGTTAAATGATTTTATTGCCGAAAATAGTATATCCGAGTATCATAAAATATGATCCGAATAAGAGGGTAATTCTCCTCACTATATACTACTACCATAGTTTTGGACGACTAATAATTATAAGCAAAATTATACGAAATGTATTATTTAATTAAATTTTACTTTTGTTTCTGTTCTAGTTAAATTTTAGGGGCAATGTCCCGCTATGGGAGACTAAGTTCTAGTTTATTGATAACAAACAAGAGAGGTTGTGTAACGCGTGAGTGAATGTTTTCCTTTGCGATGAAAACTGTTGCAGCTCTTTTACTTTAATGTTGTGAAGACCAACGTTTTTCAGCAATTTGATCCAATTTAAGAGGTAAGTTTTAACACGATCGCTGTTTCGCTTTCTCAATTTTATTAGCTAGATTGACGGATTGTTTCGTTTCTAGTTCTTCTTCTTTCGCCCAGACCATCATGGTATTGTTGATCATTATATCTCAATGCCATTTTATTTTAGGCAGTTAGCTGTTGCTGTAAGAATCTCTATAGCAGAAAACAGATGGAGAAAATCAACATCG
>JAOBYJ020015594.1:0-12084 GCA_025403565.2 Palythoa heliodiscus
TTGTCGCGCTCTTTTACAAAATACAAATAGTACGAGAGAGCTACTATCCTCCTGTCCGCCATGTAAGTTTGTACTCTCTGTAATACAACTCTTAATGGCATGCAAACTGATTTTGGTGCGGCGTTGATCCGATGTATAAATCACCACTGTGCTTTGGCCATGCTATCACCGCGCCAAAATGAATTGAGTTCGGTGCGATGATAGCACGATGTATAAAATAGGCCTAAGAACTAAGATCTTCAAGTCCCAAATGATAAAAACAAAAGTGTATGGAATTGGCTTCCCTATAGACTTAATTGAAATCACTGAGCTGTCTAATTTTTCATTCTCCATGACGAGAAAATTAAGTCAGAAAGTTTGTATTCCTCCAAAGGGATTCTTGAATAAGACAAACACAATGAATTAACGATTGTTGATAAAAATATTGTAATAGATTTGGCATTGTTTTTGTTTACATGGCTGACAGTACTAGAAGGTTCAGCAGGTGGTTAGGATATTTGGTACTCAAAAGAGCCGACGCTCATTTCTTGAAATAAAGCTCAGTTCAATTTGCATACATTGTTTTATATTTTAATGGTGGAAGAGTCTTAGTGCTCTCTGCAGGGTCGGAAAGCGGCAAAGTTATTCTTTATGAAACAGCAACAAATTTTGACCCGATGACATCTATATATTTGATGTCGCTCCAAAATAGGAAATTTTCCTCTCGTATAAACTTTATGCCAAACAACAGCCATTTTATTAGCCAAAAAAAATATTATCTGTGCAAATGTTGTTCGAAATATTTATGAACATCACTCAAAATCATAAAAATGATTCCGAAAGGGAAGAAACTTCGAATGATCACGAAATTGCGAGCTTACTCATGCCCTCTCTCAGCCTCAGGTTAGCGGTTTTTAAAACATTTATTGTAACGTATTAACGGAATATCTAACTTAATAGTAGCTCCAGTAGTTTTCACGTTAATGAGCGAATGGTATTTATTTCGTTTTATAGTTTGGGCTTAGACGCTAATCCACTAATTTGCAATGGAAGAATCAAATTTGATATTTTTCAACGTAACTTTGAATGTTTTCTTTTCTAACACTTTATTTCCCCTCCGACAGTTTTCAAAGAAACCGACTAAAGCTAAAAGAGCAGAATCTTTGTTTGCAATTCCTTATAATATTAATATTTAAACTTTAACTTATATTCTTTTTGTCGTATTTTAGCAGGCTGTACAAACATTTGGTTGCGAACCTTAATGATGAGGGATCATTTATAAATCAAATTTTCCCTTGTGTATAATGCAATACAAAAATATCTATTTTCTGAATTTTATGGGGCTTAAAATTGGCACAATAAAGGCCTTACAAGTTATAAAAAATATTCTAAAAAAATCTTTAACCGGAAGCTTAATCACTCGACAAATAAAAATATTTCTCGTGATGTTTTTCATTTTGACTGCTGCGTCAAACTACTGATAATCAAAAGAATCAGATAGATTGTTGCAGGAAATAAGAATTGATTTACTATTATTTATTTATTTGCTTATTTATTTATTTGTTTACATCAATTCTAAAATAACTGAGTAATAATAACTTAGAAAATATCATTTTGAAAACTTTCTCTAAAACAATCCAATTTCACGAGGCAATTTTTAGCTATTTTTAACACACGACAATATGCAAAAATAAATTTGCATGCAGTTTCGATTCCAACACAATAACATCTGGCTTTTGTAGGGTTAGCCATGGCATAGAATAATAACTCTGTGGAATGCTAATAAACTGTTGTTGATGATGATAATAATAATAATAATAATGATGATGATAATAATAATAATAATAATGTATTATGTTAGCGACATCAGCTCTGGTTATTGTAACTAGCCAATCAGAACGTGCATAAAAAATGCTCAGAAGGAGCACCAAAATTGTTTCTTTCTTGTAAAATAAATTTTTCCCATTTTTTCAAAGCCTCCCAGGGGGAAAAAATTAGATTCTGTGCTAGCCTTGAGAGATTTCTTTTTATGGTGAAATAATTAAATAGACTCCAACGCAGTCTTAAACTTGCAAAAATCAAAATTCCGTCGAAATTGTGTACTTGTTGGAACAAAGGAATTTATGACTTCGAGTTGTTACCGAAACAAAATGTAACAATTTTAGGGTATAGGATTGGCGAAGTTATCTCGAACTCAACTCCAACTCCAACTCAACTGACTAGTACAGTATTCGAACTCCAACTCGAATAGACTCGAACGAGTTAGAACTCGTGTATTACGAACTTTCGCCCGACAGGCTCATTGAATTAGCTCATTTTAAAATAATTACACTGGTGATTATCAAAAATAGAGCATTTTGATTGGCTCAAAACTTTGTTTCATCTCGCTATAGTGAAAGCTTGCGGCTTGCCAAATGGCAGCCAGATTTGTTAATGTTTTGGAGTCAGAAATTTATCAAAAAACAAAAAATTCAACAAAATTTGAAGTCAAGTTGTTCAAAGGTAGGTTGATCAAATAAGATGTCTTTCTCTTTAGCGAGCAAAGTCTTGTCACATTAGTTTGTTTTTTTGTATTTTTAGTTTTACTTGAAAGTTTTCGATAACTTTCAATAACTTTTGCGAAATGCTTTTGTCGAAAGCAACTAGAAAACATAGAAAAGTGGATGAGATGGACAAATGTCTGGCGACATTGTTGTCTCGGTGCGAAAAATTGACGGAACTGGAAGCTATAGCATGAAAACAACCTTGTTAGCGATCTGTTTGTTTACGCGCGGGCTCTTTAGAATAAAAAATAAAATAATTTAATTTCAAAAAATAAGCAGTGTAATTTTACCAAAACAATTAGTCGCCTTTGGCGACTAATTGAATACGTCACCTTGATAACAGTTACAAACAAAACAGAATTCATTTATCAAAAAAACACCGAGCCTACCTTAATTTCCTACCGTGCTACAATAGTGAGAGATAACATTACACTGTGCATTTGTACATAAGATAAGTTTAGTTTAGTCTAGTTTTTCCAGAGTAACTGCAGAAGCTCAATTGTAAAAATTCGTTTCCGAGCCAAGTGACCCATTGGAGCCGGTGCTTACCTTCGGTTTCCGTAGTGTTAAGCGGATGAGAGTCATTGACTCCCCCTGGACGGGACACTATTAAATCCATCGCAGGTCAGCCCCCAGCAGAAACTGGTACTCAATTGTAAACTGCACGCAAATTACTTGGCGTCAGGCCAGGTCTTCTTATTCAATTATTGCAGTCGGATAGAAATTTTAACATGTCTTTGTCTTTATTATACGCCTCAATCAAAAGTCTCAAAAGTTAAAAATATCTTTATCTGAGTCAAGTTAAATAATGCGGAAAGATAACTAGAGTTTATTACTTGTAAAGGCTCATTTACGAACAAGTGAGTCCGCGACCGAGCGAGTAATATGATACAAAAAACTAGAGAATAAATACGATATCAAGCTCAGTATTTCATAATTTGTTTATTACAGAATTAAGGGCAGATGAAATAACTGAGTCACACTAAAAGCATTAATTGAAAAAAAAATAAACGTAACTTACCTACACATCTTCACTCATTCCTTGTATTCGTCTGATTGTTTTTCACATTTGTGACTTAAAAACCGTCAAGCAAAGATTTCGTTTTACTCGAGGTGCTCGTGCCCTGGTCTCATTTCAATGTACAAGTTTGAAGTCATGTTTCATTGTTTGAAAAAGGCGGAAACCATGCATCGCCAAAATAGCGACACAATAATACGAACGATGTGATTGGATGAATGCATTTCTATGGGGCTTTTTCATTTTACCGTGGGGTGATATCATATTATATTATATAATAACCCATTTTGATTGGTTCTCGTCTACGAACTATTAGAGGACAGACGCACGATTGACGTTACCATTACAAAGTTTAATTTTTTTATTATATAAAACAAATAGATTCCATGTTTTTGTGCGTCTGTTCAGTAATAAATCACAGAGGACGTCAGACTGTGGTAAGAACATCAGTGACACACTCAGCTATCGCCTCGTGTGCCACTTTTTTGTTCTTACCACAGTTTGACGTCATCTGTGATCTATTACTGAACAGACGCACGGCAACATACATGGAATCCATTTGTTAATTTGAGTTTCTTCGTTATTTTTATACTTGTTTTATTATTTTTATTATTATTATTATGTTATTATTGTTATTATGTTATTATTGTTATTATTGTTATTATGTTATTATTGTTTTTATGTTATTGTTATTATTGTTATTATTGTTATTGTTATTATTATTATTTCTATTATTATTATTTGTATTATTATTATTATTATTATTATTTCAGTGATCAAGAAAAGTCCAATCGCTCAAAATAATCTAATGTACAATGTGACCTTAGAAGTCAAAGAACGCTCCCAGAAAGCCATTAAAATGGTTCTTAGTACAGACAACACAAACGCCACTAATTCCATCAAGCTCCATTTGACACGCCCACCACGAGTTGGTACAATAGTGACGAAGGGATTACTCCACCGGAAAATAAGTGTACACGATCTTGAGATGGGCCGCGTGATGTACCAACATACGGGAGGAGAGACCGGTCTGCAAGGCGATGAGGACCGCTTCAAGTTCGCGTTGGCCAATTTATCCAATACTTGGGTTATGGCTGGAAAGTTATATTCAGGTAGGGAATGGTAATTTTCTTTTTTGGTTGTTTGATCTTAGGAGATGTCAACATTTGTCTTCGGATGACCTCGTCCCAGGTTCAAATCCACCACGCTATATAAATAGCCAACTCATTTGCCTCCTGACAGCTGGGGTTTGTATTAAAATTGTTTCGTGTTGATTGATTAAACACGAGTCACTGGCTCCGGAAAATGGCCAGCCACTCCTTTTGAATTGACGTTTTAAAAACAGTTGTTTATTTTTTGTGGACGTGTTTGTCATGCCGTGTTTTATATATGTGTTATCGAGCGATTAAACACGAACCTATGGCTCGGGAGAATTGGCAACTACTCATTAATTAACCAGGTGTTATTTATTATTTATTTAAGAGTTACACACATTTTTACCACGTGTACAATAGACGAGCTATCTTGGCTTTCTAGCTCAAAATTCAAACTCGGCGCAGATCTTGAGCCACTCTTTTCACAGTCTCCATAATTTCTACGTGATAGACTAACTGAAAACACTTTCGTTTATTCAATAACAAATAAGGCCACTCCACCACGAGGCAATCATTGGATCTCTTTATTGTTTAAAAGAACAACTTTGTGAAAACAACGAGGCTCGAATTGGCCGACGTTTAAGAACAACTTAAGAACAAGATCAGGCTGATGCTCCATAACTTGGAAAATTTTCTAGGTACAAAAGTTGACTGACTGAAACTCGTAACTCGTGAACACAAAAGAGATCAGCGGTGTTTCTCATCTTGTTGAAATCATCTCCCAAATGTTCCTCATTTTGATGTGAAATGAAAATATGAAATGGTTTCACCGCTTATATGCGATTCGAACCACTTAACAGCGTCGTAACAAGGTTTATTGTATGTCAGGCTCGATAAGCGGGCAAGATGAAGCGATTTCTGTGTTCTGATTGGTTATCCGAGCGTGCAAGATGGGCCTTTCTCGCCCGCTCGGGATTTTAGAAGTGAAGTGATATTTGTAGGCCATATAATGAATCCTTTATTGATCCCGTATTTTCGGCCAAAATTTTAATCCTTGATCCCACGATTTCTCTAAATCTTGATCCCCGATCCCAAGATTTTTCGAAATTTTGATCCGTGATCTGATGGTAGTATTACGATTCCTGATCCCAGTCCTGTGATCCCTGATTCCATATCCCTCGTTACTATACCTGATACCATGGCAGTGTTACGATTCCTGATCCCAGTCCTGTAATCCCTGATTCCATATCCCTCGTTACTATACCTGATCCCATGGCAGTGTTACGATTCCTGATCCCAGTCCTATGATCCCTGATTCCATATCCCTCGTTACTATACCTGATCCCATGGCAGTGTTACGATTCCTGATCCCAGTCCTGTGATCCCTGATTCCATATCCCTCGTTACTATACTGATCCCATGGCAGTGTTACGATTCCTGATCCCAGTCCTGTGATCCCTGATTCCATATCCCTCGTTACGACTCTGACTTGAAGAAAATAAAAACAGTTTAAGAACAATATGAGGCTAAATCTCGAAGTCGGCAAACAATTAAGAACAACGAAATTTACTGATTCTTACAGTTCTTATATAAAAAAACATGAAAGTATATTAAAGGGCTTAAAAACTATTTTCTCTTCTTTCATTATATAAAAAAAGATCAGTGGCATTGAAAAAGATGCTAATTGCACTATAATTTAAACCATTGACCTCATTGGCAAAAATTTGAAAATCCACTATATTTTCACTAACAAAGATATTTATTTTTAGTTTATTCCTGCATAATGAGAACTGCTTTTGAGTTTCTTTGCAACAAAACTTCTAGTTCTACGCTGGAACCATAAAAAATCTAAGCGTTTTCTTGGTTTTTTTCATGTGTAGTTGGGTTAGATATTCTAGAACAAAAAAAATAGTACTTTTTAAAATATAGATTTTTTTGCATTACACTATATACATTGTGTGACCGAGTATAAAGCATGCACATACTAGCTAAAGGACAAGAAACACAATTGCAGTAGGTACGTGCCTTTAGTAGTGTACAAGATAAACATAATCGTAATGGTAAACGGTAAACTGCAATGAATTAAGTAGGAAAAAGCATGTTTTTTTCGCAATGTGCCAGAGACCGTCCGGTGAATACAGAAATTGGTTGAGAGGATTGTGTTGTTAGTACTTCGCTTTTTAAGATGACCAAAACATCACTTGAAGTCGGACTGGGTGCGATGTGTTTGATTGTAGCTAATCAAACCAATAAGGCGGCCGCATTCTGGATACAGGGCGGAGATGTTTCTTTGGATTTGTGCAGTTTGCATGTCCTCGGGGCCTCTACCATCGTGTTTTACTCGTAGAAGGACGCATGTTTGACAGATCAGCCGCCTAGATGAAAAATATGAAAACTGGAAATGACAAGTAACTTGGGAACTTGGGCAATGCTAAAAAAAGGCATTAACTAGATAAAGTGTACAAATCTAAAAAACAGAGAAAATAGATTAAAATGAACGATGAAAGTACACACGTACCGAAAGAGAGAGAGAGAGAGAGATGCCTTCGAGTGACAGACATTTCTTTCTCATTTCTTAAATACTGTGAACACAGTATACCCCTGGGCTATAATTATCACAAAGCTGCTATAGGTTCTTAAACATAATAGTACCTAATTGTATCTAATCTGTGTCATAATCTTGCACCTTTTGAGGCAATTCCTAACAGCTGTGTACATACCGTAACATTATTTTGAAAAACGAAAAGTTATGTAAAAATATTGTAAGATTTAGTTTTAGAAACAAATCGACCTTAATGGCCGGAGGAATCATTTTACGGGACAAAGTAAAATATTTTTTTGTCCCGAGAGCCAACATGAAAATCATCTTTGTCTTATCCCTTCAGATCATAGATTAACTACGTCTCGCCCGCACCTTCGCATTTGTGTGCGATGGAGGTCGTCCCGAGAGAACTGTTTACATGGAAGTTTCTGTCCCCAGTTTTCATCTCAATACCATTGCTGATCAATTCATCCCGACTCTACGTTAGTCTTCATTAAGAAACTTTTTCTTTCTAAAAAAACAAAAAAACTAGAGCCCTTAATTTTTCAATGTGGGATATCCGTCTGATTCCCCAAGGGTAAACTGTTTTTAAAACAATAGTCCAATTAAAAGTGTGAAGTCTGTCAGGATGAGTGAATCTAAAACCAAATCATTTGTATTCTGGATTTTTTGCACACGGGCAAATGAGCTAAAACTAACGAAACACACACAGACTGTCTCCCACATTTGTTACACACTTTTTTCTTATGAAACGAGAATCAGTAAATTTTGCCGAGGCTCACTGGTCTTTAACTTTTGGCAAGTTCAGCCGGTCTCATATTGCTTTTAAATTGTTCTTTTCTATAAGCGATTTTCATTGAAAAGACGAGATAAAAAAAAAAGGTATTGGAAAAGGAAACGCCTTGCACTGGACTGCACATGTGTTGTACAAATTCATTTTTATAGAGGCGAACTACCTTCATTGCTTATTGAACAGGTTTAGGGCTCAGATTACAGCGAATCATTTTATGTTGTATGCTTTATCGCTAAGTTAGATTGTGAGTTTCAGTTAATTTTCTACCAGAAAAACTTTGCAGTTATCGAGACTCAGCCTGAGCATGTTCTTAAGTTTGTTCTTTAAATTTTGGATACTTTAAGCCACGTTGTTCTTATAAAGTTGTTATAACAGAAAAAGCGAGTAGCAATTTGAAAGGTGCTTTAAAGGTCAAATGAACCAAAACTTAGACGTTTTTTCCTTTTGAGTCTGATGTGTTCATTGAGTATAAAAGAGAAATATTCTAAAGTTTCGAACGAATTAGACGAAGCATTGCGGAGATATTGGAATGTTAAAATCTCTGTTTTTTAGCCGTCACAATTGTGGAGCGGTCAGGGAAATTGTCGAAAATAGAACTTGTGACATCACTGTTGGTGCGGGATATTTGAAGCTGCTTTGGTTTCAAGTTCACAATGAATTTCAGAGGAAAACCATGATGTTTTGTGTGGCAATAAACTGCAAAAACAACTCAAATTCCAAAGTTAGCACTTTTGTAGCACTTTTAAGTTCCCTCAGGAATGTAGAAATGTTCAAGACAACAGTGACTTCACAAAGCAGAGTCTCAGTTCCATTCCTTCCGTTAAACTGCTCGGCCATTTTGGGAACGTTTTAGTGAAGCCATCGGCTATCTTCGTACATTTAACTATTTTACTCCTTTTTGCGGCTTATAAAGAAAAATTTCCGCATAAGTTTCCTTGTAAATGTTTTCTTTAACATTTCGTTGCTTTAAAATGACTCAGTGAAGAAAAAATTTTAGTTTTTGGTGCATTTGACCTTTAACGAACGCCGGTTACGCTTTGCGTTATGCCTTAATAAGTACACGCTAATTTGACACAAAACATTTTCATAACTAAAGTCTCTTGTCTTCAATTCCAAAAATGAACATCAGATTATCAGCTAGAGAGACGTTCAGGCCCCGAGGCAAGACGGTTAATCGCGGCCCTTAAACACTGCTAAACGTATCATAATAGTGGAGTGATTAGTATCAGAACTTTAAGATACAATCACTGCTTTTCATGGGTAGTTTATTCTCTCCCATTTTATCCAAAATTGATCTAATGCTGTTTGGTTGTTGGTTTCTGTTCCCCTACTCTCGTTAATTCAACTGTAAAGATAGATTTAGATTTTGGGTTATTTAATTGATACGCAACCGTCAAAAAGCCGTTGTTTTTGCTCAAGGCACAGGTATTTATATCGTTTTCGCTTTTTTTGAAAAAAGTTTTGTTGCCAATCAAGTTCTTTTTTGGGAGACTCGAGTGAAGCATCCCGACTATATGACTCGGCTCTAGCGCAGTTGGAAAATTTTGCGCTTGGAGTTAAACCAGCTAGAACAAACAATACGTTTATCGGGCTTCTCTGCAGGCTCCCAAGAAAGATAAATAATGCAAAAAATTTCATCACTCACGGTCATGCTGTTTACTTAAGACCTTTTACAAAACTAAAGCTTTTTCATCCTTCCTGAACGCTCTTTTTTCTTGCGACATTTTCATCTTTTTGCTCTGGTTCGTGTTTCGTAGCTTTCTTTTTTGCGTTTTGAACATAACGGTTTTATTTTGGTTTGTTTTGCAATGTTTTCCCCATTTAGTTTGTCGGTACTTAACAACCTATTTTTGTTTTCGCTTCGGGCTACGATAACATTACGCGCCAATAAATAAATAATAGCATTTTGAGTGCGGCTTTTTTACTTTTTACAAATTAATCTGTATTTAGTTTTGATTATATTAAGTGATAGTTTCTCAATTTAGAATCTTCTAGTCTGGCTGTCAACTCGAGAAACTGAAAATCAAAAATATTTGACGTTTACTCATACGATTGCAATTATTCAAATCACAACTCAGTATGATACTTGATCACATATTTTTCTTAACAACAGGTTTAGGTAAGCTTCATGAGCGCTTAAATCGCAAAAATCCCCTCGCTATGTTGTTTTTACCTACTTAACGCTGACATTTGATTTAGATACCGTATTTGATTTGTATCACGTTGTATTTGTTTTATCAGCCCAGAGGCGTGCGTGAAGATTAACGAGTGTTATTTTTTGTTTTCTTTAACGGTTGAAATGACGAGGAACCACATAAATCTGTTTCCTGTTGTGGCTTTTGTGCTCTCTGCCGCGGCCGGCAGATGTTGTTGATGCCCATTCAGCTTGATTTATTATCCAGATTTTTTAAATAGCTTTATCTGACGCCGATAGCATTTTGTCTTATTTTTCCGGAAGACATCTTTTTTGTTATTTGAATCCCGACAGTGTATTATCTTCCTCCCATTTAAGTCAAGGAATGTAAAAAAAAGTTCTCAAAAAACATTTACAGAAATAAAAAACGGCGCAAATTCCATCCCTTGGAACTTTCCCGTATAGAAGTTAACTAGCTGTAAAGCCCGGGCATAAAGTTATTTATGTAGCAGGGTTATGGCAAACAAATTAAAACTGGAAATCAGTCATAATGTAAAAAGAAAAGACTGAAAAGCGAGAAAAATTTCCACCTCGTGAACAATACAGCCACTGCAATCATCAAACCAACACTTCTCAAGTTTGATTGACAGGGTGGATTTAGTTACTCTAAAAGTTAAAATATTTGCAGCGAACAAATTTTAAAACCAGTAACGAAGAACGGCGTAAGCATGAGTAAGTTAAGGCATACTCGTGCTGCAGCCACGAACAGTAAGTGAATGGCCATTAAACAATAGCCATTCTGCCCTATGATCCTGAATTCACAATTTTGAATGGCCAAAATCCATAACATAACTCTTACTCAACGTTATCATACTCAGCCGACCTCCTCCCCCTCACTCTAACCTCTTTGCTATCTACCGAACCAAAATGGATATCACGCGGTATTCTCGGGGAGGTGAGAGTTGTGGTCAAATGGCGAGGGAAGTGGTTTGATGAGAAAAAAACTAATCGCAATGATTGACAGCGTTTCTCAATGGTTTTGCTTTTAAAATGATTTTCTGGCATCATTTTGTCGCTAGCAAAGTGTTTGTTAATCTGTCATTATCACATAAAGATATTTTTGGTAAAATACCTACTTATACTTGTTCTTAACAGGCCCTTTGCAAGATGAGATGACACAGTACAAATTACGCTATACTGGGACGCAAAAGCTCCACCGGGAAATGTAAAACAAAGAAAAATCATGCTTTTTTAGTTAATTGTGTTCTGTTTTGGAGGCTGTCGCATTCGTTTGCGTCCCAGTACATGGCGTATTTTGTGCCACGTGACCACATCCTGCAAAGGGCCTGTTCTATGGAATTGTCGTACAGTAGTTACAAAGTTACTGTACAAAACAGGATCAACTCTCCTTTCAATTGGGGTGTACGTCCGCGTAGCCAGCTTTTTAAAAAGAAAATACGAAATCAATAACCATTCATTCTTACGCCTGCGAACTAAATGTTTTACCGCAAAATCAGTATTCTTAGAATAGTATTATTATTAATTTTATCTTTTTTTATCCTGGCGAGTTGTGTCAAATCAAATTAATTTTATCCTTTTTGACTTTCTTAAAGTTTAACCAGGACGCACAATTCGTTCAGCTGTTTCATTGCAACAGTATGATCAAAAGAGTTGAAGTACAAGAAAATCGAACATCGAATTCACTCGAGTGAATCAAAGTGAAACCATAACTAGATTTGTCCAACTCTAGGAGAGTTCGAGGGCACTGTGGGGTCAATATTCGTGAGTTCTAAAGAAAATATAAACCAAAGTGAGTCTCAAGCAACAATAATGGTTTAATCATTGTTGTTATTTGATTTTATTAAACTAAGGGACGGACTGGCTCATCTAACTGTCCGATTACTGGTGTCCGATTACAGCCAACTGTCCGATTACACTGTCCGATTACAATTTTACAGATTAATTAGTGCAAAATACAGCA
>JAOBYJ020015705.1:0-12082 GCA_025403565.2 Palythoa heliodiscus
AACTAAACTCCAACGGAATTCGCTGAAACTTGGTCAGGGGGTTAACGAGAACACAAGGAGACACGGTGAGTGTTTTATAAAATCTTTATTTGGATTTAAATGAAAAAAAAAATTATAAGTTCAAAATTTCATACATTTTCTCTATTTTTAAAAATCAATACTCATCGTGAGTCTTGTCTCCAACCTCGCTCCCAGGGTCCTCTCCTACTCCGTGTAGGAGAGGACCCTGGGAACAAGGTTGTATTTTCTCCTGTATTTTTTTAGTGTTCGGCTCAGAGCGAAGTCTTTAAACCTCAGTCACGACATATCGAGTGTGGGACCTTTGGCTGAGAATGAGATGTTAGCGCAACGTAATGCAGCACATCGTGCTAGTTAACATTTCAGGCAAATGTGCCACAGTTGATGTGTGGTGACTGAGGCTCAAACAGACCTACATTAGTAATTCACCCTTGGGAGTAAAGGACATTCGGTATTAGACCCTTAAGTTTACGTCAGTGCCTCCCGTGTCGGGGCACTGCAGAGTACCATTTTTTGGTTACGTTGTTTTTTTGTTTTTTTTATATACTGTGTGCTGTGGTCATCTAGCACATCTATTGTTGACTCTATGTAGTGCAATGTTAACGTTTTTCATCGTTTTGCAATGTTTTGCAATGTTTTTTGCTAAAGTTCCACTGAACGACTGTGGGCTCATACCTTCAGTCACAGTTTGTGCTTAATATCTCCTAACGGGTTCAGGTTGGGAACTGTCCCTTGTATGCCCCTGTAACTCAACTCCCCTATCACACCACCGAGGGTATCGAGACAGAAAATACAAAAAACTGTCTTGCTTGCTCTTGTCATCTAGCGCATCTATTGTTCATTCTATGTAGTGCTAATTTTATCGTTTAATTTTCCAAAGTTTTTCAACGTTTTCCAACGTGTTTTGCTAAAGTGGATACCCTCAGTTCCAGTGTGTGCTTATCATCTCTTTACGGGCTCAGCTTGGGACCGCGCCTTCGGGCGAGACCTGTCCGTTGTATGCCCCTGTAACAGTCGGCTCCCCCATCGCACCACCGGTGGTATCGAGACAGAAAATAAAAAAAAATCTGGTTTATTATTTCAATACCTGGCTATGCAGTGCTGACGAACTCTAAGAGAGAAACAGCTGTCCATTGCTGCCACCTTCTTGGTGCCGGCTCCACACGCGTAGTTGCAGAGTATCAGAACAAGAAAACTTTGACGCTATGATACGATCCTCGCGGTTATGAACGCAATTTTAAGCAATTGCGAAAGAGAAGCCTGACAGGCTTCAACATCGAACCCGTAACCTCTGCGATATCGGTGCAGCGCTCTACCAACTGAGCTATGAAGCCAAATCTATTGGGAGCAGGTCAATTTTAGTGGGTCCTGATTTATGCCATATTAATTGTACAATAATCATTATGATTTTTGTCCCGGGGTTCATTTCAGGTTTCAGTGATACGTCACAAGTGTCCCAGTCATCCAATTTTGGTCATTTTATTTTCCAGATGTTTCTCTCGGTTTTTGGCTTTGGTTTGAAGTCTTTTGTCTTTTAAAGTTAGTTTCTCAATACAATTTTATGAAGTATGAATTCCGTCTCGACTGCCTCAGATGTAAAACCGCTTTGTTAATACTGTTTTACTGTTCTTTTCCTCCAGCTTAGATGAAAGGCCGGGATCACAAAAAACTTTTTTTTCCCTTAAAAGTATTTGTGAAGCATATTTGATTTAGCTAGATCTTATCGAGTATATGTAGATGTCTAATATGCTTAGCTCTTTCAGTTTTACACAAGCCGGAAAACTGAATTGGTCCAAAGACCTAAGCGGGATTCAGTCTAGTCACAGTCATGTTAACCCACCGCGCAACACTATCACGGACCTGTTACTGAGTTGGTTAAGGGTGCGAGTGTCCCGGCGGGCACAATTTGTCATCACTTGAGTGTTTAACCGATGGTTTTAAAAATAAGTAGATAAGTAAGTCGGTAGCTTTGATTATCGCTGTTGTTGGACAATATTGAGTGAGTTTATTAGAGAGCACATCGAAGGCATGTTTCCGTTTTAGCAAGTACTTAATGAGATCCCATGATTACGTACTTCGTGAGGGAGTGGCTTTCTCTATTTAGCTATTTAGCCCCAAATTTTTTCTATTGTTCTGGATTGGGGGTTTATTAGAAGGGGGTGGGGGGCTATTAGAGACTGAGGCCTGATCAAATGTCTATAATCTCAAGAAATGTGAAAACACCTGTTTTTTAAAAACTCACACAATCTTATTACAAGGTCCTGCAACCGACTGCCACGTTAAAAAAATATTATAAAACAATCAGCTCAAACAAAACAAAACACTTTATTGTTTATAGTTGGATAATTTCAGCGTACACTGTATCTTAGTTATACGGTCGTGTATCGACGCTCGCCGAGTCCTATATAAATGCATATTAGTGCCTATATATTTTGATTCCAGAAAATATCCACCGCAAATTGTTGTAGAATGCAGGCGATGAGACGACATGGCTAAGCAAATAAAATAAAAAGACGATGCGTTCTCGTTTTAGATTCTCTGCCTTAACACCTCTTAAATCATACTTCAACACAGCCCTGTTTCCACTTTTGCACTTGAAATGTCTTCAATGTTTTTAATTATTTTAAAGTGTCGTACAAAATTACAAAGTGGTTTTCAAGAGAACGTTGTTCAGGAAGACAATCTTATTTTTGAAAGGCAAACTTTTCATGCATGTGTTTTATATAAAAACAAAATCACCAAATTTTATTCTTCAACGTTTTGTACATAGTAGAATAGGTTCAGTATATGTGTCAAAGTTTCATGTTAAAAATTTTTTTAAATATACCATAACAATCCGAGGTTCTGACTTTTCGTGATATAAATACATTCAAAGGAAATCTTTGCAAATCTATGAAAGTGATGCAGTTAAGGTTAAGTTTCTGTTCACAAAAATCTTATGGCCTGTGTCTGTCTAATTAAAGTCTTAAAACAGACCATGAGGCATGAAGTGATAAATTCCTAGATAATCATTTTTTAGCTTAATCAAAGACCGAAGTTTTGTGATTAGCACTTTTACCTTTTATGAAGGTTTTCTCAGTGACATAAAAAGGATTCATAACAAAGTAATCCTCAACCGCGGCAAAAACACTAGCAAGTCTCCTCGCAGACAATCTTCTATCTCTTCCCTATAAGACTGAGTTACTAACTGGGAAGAAATAGAAAGTCTGTGAGTCGACGAGGCTAAATAAACGCCTGATCTGAACAAACTGGAGCTTGTATGTTTGTACACCCATCGTATCATAGTGTCTCTAGGGGCCTAAAATAAACTTACAAATGAATTCATGATCAAGGTGCACAACGATAGAAAATACTTTTCTCTAGAGCATGATCCTCCATAGTAAAAAAATATACCTATATTAGATCATTAAAACATTTACAACAGCTAGCTATATAAACTAGAAATGATTTATATCAAAGCTTTGAGTTTATAAATTCAAATCTGAACAGACACGAACTATTTATGTTGCTGAAAATGAATAGCAAAACAGTTACTATTCATCAGCAGGAGAACTAACCCGTGTGCAACTCCATAGTGGTTTCCACTTTAAATCGACAAACCAGACTACCATTCAAATCATTATAAAGGGATACACTAGATAATGTTTTTTATGAAAAAAAATATAGAAAGAGGGATAATAAATTTTAGATCGATCAAAATAATTTAACTAGTGTTGCGCACGCACCTAGCTCTAGATCTCTCGTATGGGGCAAGAAGTGAAGAACTACGGCGTCGTTTCAACACATACACATATGCATTCCAACCTTTCGAGTTTCGTGGTGGTTTTCGAGTTCTTTGTATTTCAATACATACAGTAGCTACAGTAAACACATTTATGTCTAAAAACATATAATTTAGTTTGCATTTTAAAACAAAAGGGGTTCTTAACCTTATTTACCGAAGGTAAGATAACATCTGGATCGTAAACGACCGTTCGTTAGAGCAAATTAAGGAAGATCTTGGTTGGCCGTTCTCCAGGCACGCACGCTGTTTTTTGTCCACCGTTCTGTTTATCTTTTTTTCCGGTCAACATGCATTTCGTCAACGGAAAACATCCGTTGGTCTGCCTGATCTAAGCACCGATGCGACGACAGATTTTATAACAACTAATCCAAGTCACCTTAAGTATTTTAGGATGAAAAGCTTTCTGTTCATGTGCTGTAAAATATAGAATATTTTGTAATCTTCAATTAAATACTTTGCTCCTGTCAAAGTGTGTGCAAGAGTCTACCTTTTGTCATGATAAATGGTTGTTTGCGTTTTAGTATTTCTCCACACACATTCTACCTAAATCCTAATCCTTAAAATTAAATGAATTTGGGCGTGATAAGCGATCATTAAATCTCCCTGTAAAAAATTCAGTTTTTCTCCTGATTTCAAACAGCACACAGGGCCATTAAACAGCAGCAAAGTCTTCGGTAGTTAAATTTTCCCCCAAAGCTTGTAAAATAAAGAGGCGGAAGCATCGACGAACTCTGGTGGAATCGCAAGTTTTAAAACCCAGCTCAATGTGAAATATCAAATTGTTTTACTGATAGGAGGCAATACCGTCCCGTATTTTCTCTGCCGAAACTCCATTCTTAATCAGTAATTCTGCACATTCAAAATTTCCGGACGAGACTGCTATATCAAGAGCACTTTTCCCGTCAGGTTTCCGAACGTTGAGATTGCTGTCTGATTGAACGATTGCTGTCACGTAAGCCGTGAGACCTTTTTCAACAGCCTCGTGCAACGGAAAGATACCCTTAAGAGCAAGCGATGTAAGATCTGCTTCGCCTATTTTGACAAGTTTGATCAACTCATTTAGATTCTTTGAGTGCAAGTCCTTGGCATAGAGCAGAATTTCTGGGCAAGATGCTTTGCGACTTCTTGTGTTGTACGGTATAGTGTTAGAAACTGAATTCCTGTGCTGTTTTGTCGGTCCAATGACGTTTGTTGCTTTCACTCGGTTGACCTTCATCACTCTTTCGGATTTAGTCTTTTGTAGTTTTCCTTTTGGTTTTCCAGGCATGATTCTCTGTTGAGATATGTTATCTTGTTTTGTTTTTACACGCGAACCTCAAGAAATAAGCCTTGTGGATTCTAATCAGTAAACAACTTTTTCAGCGTTTATAGTGATCCTAATTTGTTACTGAGCTTTTGTCATGCACTGGGTGTCTTAATTAATTGCTTGTATTCACGACCTGACGGGAAGTTTATTGTGCGTATCATACTACCTGTCGGTCAACGTCTGAAACACAATAGGGCTAATGCTGCCTTTATTGTTACAATTACATTACCTTCCAGCTCACTCAAAGCAAAACTGATAATGAAAAATGAAAAACAAACTCCCGACAAACAAATTATTCCGCAACAGATCAACTTGGAGTTGGACTGGACTTCGGTCTCACCGTGCACTGCACTGACTCTAAGTAAGTCCGCGTCTAGGCAGGGACTCTAGACTGGACTCCGAGACGCATGGAGTTAAGGCGGAAAGCTTTGATTCAAGTATCTGGGACCGAGAAGAGGTGTTATATACGCATTTATTGTATAAGACCGAGTAAATTTTAGTTGAAACTCATTGAAACTCATTGTTTTCAACTTTTCACACAATAACAAGGCATAAATACCTTTTGCGCTAAATGTTTTGACTTTGCTTTTGAAAGGGTGGTTTAGTGAAATGATGCATGTAAATTAAAAAATTACTTTTAAAATTCGGCCAGTGTGTTTTCAGTGATGTGTTTGTGGTAGGAGTAGTTAGTAGCCGTTGTCGTTACTCTGTCATTTCTTTCTTAAAAAGGTTTTTCTCCCATTCAGCTTTCGTCTACCAGATAATTTTGTAAACAACCTAAATTAGGACAAATCAGCGAATAGTTAATATATACGTAATATATATCAGACCTTGCCGTTTGAGGCGAGCGATCGCTCTCGCTTGTCATTGCTTGTGCAAAATTGATCTGAGAAGAGCGATAAACCACTCGCCAACCCGCCAAAAATCGCTCGTCTCATCGGAGAATATGGAAGCTACTTTTTGTGCTTTGTGCCTTACTGTACGAAACAATTGCATCGATGGATTCGAGCGTTCAGGTGTCCACTTTCGTAAAGTGACATATTGGGCCGTCACTGGTTCTAAAACAGAGAATCGATAAAGCCGAAATATAACAGAGAAACTTTAGCATGTGCAGTAGTGCTATTTCAGCTGTTTTTTAACAGCTTACTCAATGGAAAAAATCACTCACCTCAAATAGTTTGGGCGAGCTTTTTTTCACTCGCCAAGGACAATCCCATTGTCGAACCAAGGGCAAAGAGAAAGCAATCCCATTTTGGCCGGAGTCTAATCCAGAGTGCATTCCCTAGTCCAGACCAGAGTCCAGTCCAAGTTTTAGCACACACCGTGAAAATACAAGGGGCCCGTATCACTATCAACTTATGGCGTGATAACACATCATACAGTTGATTGCCTGTAACCCAACGTCACGAGATTTTTTCTCTGTTGAGTAATTTTAAAAATAAAGCCAAACAATAATTTCGTTCTTTTGCTAGCTTTAAGTTTTAAACTCCTATTATGTCGACAAATTGCGTGGAATTCACAACAGTATGTGAAAATTGAAGGTAAACGTTAGGAGTGCGCGCGGTGGTAATTATTTGCAATCGATCGTCAACACAGACCGAGGCTATTATGTCTTTCACACATTTTTAAACGATTGTTGACTTAACTGCGACCCGGCCGAAGGGCGTTGCTCACCAGATTTATTTTGCCGGATTTTAATCCCTTAATATGTCCATTCAAAAAAATTAATTCGTGTCTGTTCTCAAATCAGTAATTGTTTTAGCGCCGTCGACCGAAGCTAAAGAAAAAAAGCCATCATTCTTAATGTTTGCAGGCGAATAACAGCTTGCTTACTTTTCCCCTTTCTTTCAGAACAACAATATTTCGTATGCAACCAATTAAATTTATCATGACAAAAGATAACAGCTTTGACTACGTGACTGGAAAACCAAATACAGTACCCTGCGGTAATCTCGAACTCTACGAGACTTTAAAAGTTTAACATAACTGGGGTTCGACATAACCAGAAAATGCAGAAAAATATTTTATGTAAGTAAGTTATATGCAGGGGTGCAACTCACCTGGCCTGTTTTTACTTTGTTCTTAACTTTGACCGAATTAATTTGAGCCTAAGTGACTCCTGATGAAAAATTGTTTTTCTAAGATCTTGACGTAAGTTTTTGATCTGTTTGATGTTGTTATCGTGATGAGATGTCTTTGGTTGTTATCTCTGTCACACCTGCACAGTGTCCACATAGCTTAGCTTCGACTTACAAATTAAAACCAGGCAAAGTAAGGATCGAATTGACAAATGAGTGCATGGAATCCTGCAAGCATTAAATATAACCAAACCGTTTTCAACTCAAACCCATTTTCAGGAATAGTGATATTGTTAATGATATCTCCGCCAGTACACTCTTTTTTATAAGAACCTTTTTTATAAGAACGTCAGGCTGAAAATCGGCCAAAATTTAAGAACATGCTAAGAACACACCCGAGGCTGAGGAGTGGCCGAGAACTTTATTTTGTTACATTACAGCACAAGTAATGGAATCGCCACATAGTCGATAGTGCAACATTGGTTTCAACTAGAGTAAAATACATGGAAATTGTACAAGAGCAATTTACAGAACTCATTATTTTTCTTTCGGTTTTGCTCTATCTACTTTTATATAAAATATCGAGGCTCGTGTCTTCTTAGATGCACATATATAAAAAAAGCGTACCCAGCAAACACGTATGATTATTATATGAACATTCAGCCTCGGCCCAAAAATAAAACGTTCTTATAAAATAAAAGAGTGTACTTTAAAACGTGAAGAATCCGATAATCACATCACAAATTGAATAAAAAGGAAGCCTCTTGAATATTTTTAGATTTTTTGTATGAGACTCAAGGGAGGAGATAGGTTTTGTAGAAGCACAGGCTTCCCAAACGTAATACTCGACTTTTATGAATACATAAGTAAGAGCCAAACGTATTTATAAGAGATTGTAAGGGAAATTTGTTGATTCTATAAAAACATGTAAATTACTACCTAGTTTGAAATAAACTTCACCTACGTCTAATGCGTTGTTTAATTGTGTTTTGTGCCAGTTTTTACGTCATTTTGAGGCCTCTTCCAGAATGAACAAGTTTCCTATACAATCTCTTATCATACGTTCGGCTCTTACTTATGTATTCATAAAAGTCGAATTTTACGTTTGGGAAGCCAGTGGTAGAAGTAGTTTTTTTTTTAAAAAAGAAATTTAATTTGGGGGTAATCAGTTAGTGAAGTTTAAGAATTAATTTGGAAGTTAATATTTGATAGAAAATCGCCAAACCGTCCCTAACCGAAGTTGCACTTTCGCATGGTCAGGAGGGACAGTTGGTGATGGTACTCAAAATTCTTCTCATTCAACATCCAATACTCCTTTCAACTCCCTCACTATCCACAAAAATTTAGGGTAGAGTGGCCTGACGACGAATGTGCGGGAAGGGATTATTTTTTTTATTTCAATTTATTTATTGTTTTGAATAGTTTTATCGTACCTTTAACGTGTTAAATACGTCACTAACTTGGCACTTTAGTGCAGTGCGTCCTATTAGTATTAAACGTCTTTTTAACATGTTTTAGACCAAATAAAAAAATTCCCGATTTCTCATCACGCAGCGATCGCACTTCAAATAGCTGCCCATTTACTTTTTTGTTTTAGAAAATAGAAAATGTTTGGGGAAAAAATTGTATTCTAGTCGAGCTGCTCCGTGTAACCAAACTACTTGTTTGCGATGCTTCCTGCGCTCAACGATAAGCAAAATAAACTGACAAGACAAACAAAAAACCCCGCCTGCCGACGCATTTACATTTTTAGAAATCTCCGATGAGAAACCGAGAATTTTTCTCACTGATTTGGCCTTACTTTCTAGATTCTAAGTTTACAAAACCTATTTATTTTACGCTATCCTTGCACAAAAATATTGCTTTAATCCTGACAAATCAAAACCTTCGACTACAAATATGTGTTATTCGAATTTACATGTGGTAATTACTGGTGTCGTTTGACAAGCTACTCAGGGCTGTGTCAAGATCATAATCACGACTTGATTTACAGAGCACGAGAGAACAAAAACATGAAATACTGCACGAGTTTGTATGAGTTTGCGTGGTAATGCCTTGGGCTACATTCATTAGCCATTTCCAAGTCGAGCAGGGGACTGGGAGCGAATGATTGAAATCGATTCAATTGAAAAATGAGGCCCGCCATCTAAAAGAGCAGCTAAACATTAGTGAGTTTACCAAATCTGAGAGTCACTGGTTAAACGCAGAGGCATGATACGTTTTTAAAAATCGCTAAAATAAGAGAGGCTTGTATGAATTCCAATCCATACAAAACTTTCTTATTTTAGCGAGTTTTTAAAAAGTGTACCATGCCCATAATATGATTTCTCAGTACCCGAGGCAACTCCAGCCCTTTCCATTTTCGTCCCCAGATTCCACCGTTTCTCTTAGACGGCGGGGCCTTCGCAGAAGAAAGGCGAAGTCTTCGTTTTCTCGTGCGAAGGACTCGCCGGCTAAGAAAAACGATGAACTCTGGGGACGAGAAGGGATCCTTTCCTGAGGAAAGAGACTGGGTACGAGGTTGCACCAGTTCCCCTTCTTTGCCCGAGTTACTCTTTTTAATCAATTAGCATGCAGGAATCGATCTCAAACTATCCAATTAAAGGCCAACTTGCAACAGTTGATTTTGTTGCGTCACAAGTTTTTAACGAAAGGTGAAAAACGAGCAACATCACTTCACACCTTGCTCTGCAACAATGTTGCGCAAAAAGTTGGATAATTTTGTTCCTCGTGCTTACCCGCCTTGAACGAGTAAGCAATTTTTTTTTGAAAAGTTCAACGTACCGTTTAATTCTTGTTGGGCAAAACAATTCTCATGGTAACACTTGTCCTGTCGTAAAGTTCTCCTTCGTTTGGCTCAACAGACAAATTAGCCGCCAATTCGGGGCCAGTGACTGGGGAGAATCTCGCCACTCACTCGACTTGCTCCCAAATGCTGCAGAAGTGCGTGCTAGCGGGCAACAGGAAAAATCAGTCTGCAGCTTTTGCTTGATATTCGCGATCGGTAACCGTAACAGTGATGACCGGAGTTGATAATACTGCGGCCCGGCTTGAAACTTTAAAGGGAACCTCGGCTGTCTCGAATATAAGTTTTCCTCAACTTGTGTCTACATCAGAAGCTCAAATTTGATAATTCTCCGTATACAGTTCACGCCAAGCGATTTGTTTTGATCATTTCAGTGTTTGAATATTCCGCAGGCCGCCATCTTGAAATGTGATGTTATTGCGTTGCAGTGCCAGTCTCTACTCTTGATAGAAACACTATACTAGCATTGAACGAATGTGGGTCTGGCACTGCAACGCAACACGTCATATTTCAAGATGGCGGTTGCGGGAAATTCAAACCCGATAGAAATGACCAAAACAGATTGCCTGCCATGAACTATATACAGAGAACTATCAAATTTGAGCTGCTGATGTAGAAACAAGTCAAGCAATACTCTTATTTGAGGTTAATATTGTTGTACAACCAAGGTTCCATTAAAATACGCCGAGCTGAGCCAAATGGCAAAAATTCAATTATAGTTATTCAATGTAACTTGCCAGTTTGTTAATATTTTAAAACTAGTAAAATCCTTTGTCATTTGTTCTACTTGATGAGAAAATAATGTTGAATACCACGAAATAATTAAATTTCTTGACAATATTGCACACAGTTGTACATGCAACAATTCAGAGGTGGACCGTTGGGCACACGATGCAGTTCTGGGTTACCGGACACTTCGTGCCTAGCCTCGAGACACTTCGTGCCTAGCCTCGAGACACTTCGTGCCTAATCATGAGACACTTCATGCCAGAATTTTTCCAACTTCTTGTTTGAACAGAAAAACAACAAAATCGTTTATGTCAATAAAAAGAAGTTATAAATTTAGTAGAAAGCAATTAGTAATGTCGAAATTGACAATTTTGGCAAAAGATGCTACATCGGGCCACAAATAAACTGTAACTGTATGCCCTCTAGAAGTCCTGTCATTGTCCTATATTTTAACTTTGACTGCAGCATAGAAGGTTTGCTCCTAGGAACAATGTCAGCCAAGGAATTTTTTGTCAAGTGATGTACAACGGCCTTAAATTCCTCAAACGTTTCCCAAAAAAGAAGTACTGGAATTGATCTGTTGTCAATGGGGACTGATACCAGTTGGATCATTTTCTCTCACAATAAAAATCCTAATTCTTGAAGATGTTTAGGTGAACGCTCTATAATCACTTTTTCTCCATCGTTTGTAGAACGTGAAACAGTGGCGAACCCGAGTTCACACACTCAATAGTGTCACCAATCTCTTTATATCTCATCTTTGAGAAAAACGGAACAGCTTTGTACGCACTCTGGACACGTATTGGTCTTGATTTCTTCTTCTTTAGACTATTTTCTATCGCTTCAACCAGTTGCATGCCATATCCAAGCCCCTGTAAAGACAATTTGTGTGAGCAGTGGTTAATATTTCTTTTACGGAATAACATGGGTTTTACATTAAAATTTAAAAAATAGGTACCCAGTGGATAAACGAGTCTATACGCTGGATAACAATTAAACTTTTCGAGTCAGAAATCATGCATCACAATACAGAAAATGAGGTAGCTTTGCTTTCATGGATTCTGCAAATCTACTGTACATCTGAACCGTCAGTGGGACCTCATATATCCTCTCACGCCATGGACTCTGCACTACTGAACATGTCGGAAATTCTTAACACATCAGCCAATGGGAAGAGAGATTGTAAGCATGTTTTTATCCACTATAAAAGAAAAACACTGGGCTCAATAAAATAGTATAATCTGTAGTCTTGCACAAAAATCGCCTTGTGTGTGGTGAGCTATTATCAAAACAGATTTATGTTTGACAAAAAATCTTGAATCTGCCAATAAAAAAGAGTAGTGAGTCTGAAAGACTAGTTG
>JAOBYJ020015814.1:0-12081 GCA_025403565.2 Palythoa heliodiscus
TAATATTTTTATCATTCGTGAAAGGCTGTAGTCTGACAGCCGAAAGCTAATGTGTTTTTAAACTTTTTTAAACCAGAAAACATTTTTAATGTTTTTATAATTCATATATTAATAACTTAATACAAATATATATTAATAGTTAATTCATTGTATTATAATTAAAATATATTTAGTTTTGGTAGATGTTCCAACCGGGAAGACACTGTAAAGCTTTGAATGGAGCTTTGTAAAGTAATGCCCGTTAATGACTGTAAGTATGGTACTTTTAATCTAAGATTTCGAAGTCCTAAAATGGTATTAACGAAAACTTCAAAAGATTCTTTGGAAAGTCTGTAAATCTTGGCAGACGTGGATTTCCTCATAGCTCTAGTCTCCAGTCCCTACTCTTGGGAGTTCTTGTCTTCCAAAGTCTTTTCAGTGTTGTATCGCTCAGGTGATCTTCTAACTCTTGCAGAACAAGTTTCGGCTCGTTTGAAGAGCCCTCATCAGTTGAAATCATGTCCCATTTGATAGGCTCTTACCACGAGGGTTTTCTCTCGCACTTGTGTTATGCGGCTTTACTTTTCTATTCCTACTGCCTTTTCTAATCAAGAGAATCAAGAGTGACGAGGGAATACGAATCAACATGGGCCTTGTAGGACCGAGTACGATCATGAACTCAAAATCTGAATTTCGACAGGGAGTAGTGCCCAAAATAGAAATGTTAGTAGGAATAGATAATTAAAGTCGCATCCCACAAGTACAAGAGAGAACTCTCTTGATTAGAAAAGGCAGTAGGGATAGAAAAGTAAAGTCGCATCCCACAAGTGCGAGAGAAAACCCTCGTGGTAAGAACCTATCAAATGGGACATGAATTCAACTGATGAGGGCTCTTCAAACGAGCCGAAACTTGTTTTACAAGAGTTAGAAAATCACCTGAGCGATACCAACTGAAAAGACGTTGGAAGACAAGAACTCCCAAGAATAGTTACTGGAGACTATAGTTCAAAAGATTCTTTACCAGTCATTAAAAGAGACTATCGAATTTTAAAACGTCTGGGACGCAACTGCGAATCAAAGAAGCTTAAGTGTGTTTGTTTGCCTTCTTGTATTTTTACTCCGACCATTACAAGTTTATAATCATTAATACAAGCTGGCACCTGACTCCCGTTACCCCTGTGGTTCAGGTGTCTTCACCCCTTAAACTACAATTAACTCCGCCAATGTTGCTAGTGTGCAAAGAATTAGGAACTTACGACTGTGATTGACGGCGATGAGGTGTGAGGCAAGTTGATTCTCTTCTCGACATTATTCTTTTTTATTGCAACGTAGAATTCATTACTGACTTTCGGCCTGAGGTACACAGTCTGATGATCCATTTGAATGATTAGACTCCTCTTACAGGGAGCATTAATGTTGCAGTTAGGATCCTGCTCAAGAACAACGGAAAAATCACTCTCGGGGTTCTTGTCGTAGACCAGCTTGTATTGGCAAGTGCCGTAGAAGTTGTACCCCTTGTTGTCGAATGTACTAAAGTGTCCGTTACCATATACGTAGCACATACCGGGCACTGTTGGATTAGAATCAGGAAACTTGAGAATAATTTCGTGATATTCTGATCATCATAAGTACACAAAGGTAAAAATAAAGACACCGATATCGTTCATTAAATAATTTATTGGTAGCAATCTAGTCACTATCTGTTGCAAATGCTGAAATCTGATTGGCTTGCGTAATCGGTATCTATGATGTAATAGTTAGCGTCCGTGGGATTTAAACAACCATACCAATATGGCGTCCACTTCCCGATTTTTGGTCGTTTCTGAAGAAAACTTGAAACTGAATTTGAATTGACAAATGAGTTCCAGATAAAACATGTCTTTTAAAATAAAAAAAATGTTGTGCTGTCTCTTAAGAAATTAAAGCATTGATTTAACAAGTATCACCCAACAATCGACCACGAGAAAGCTTTATCATCAACATTCATTGATTAAATTAATCGAAGTATTCTTTTATCAAGAAAGTATGGTTCTTTTGTTTCTTTTCCAGGGATTTCTACTAAATCAGACACTTGCACTTCATTTCTATTGGCAATTAATAGAAATCTAGTCACTATCTATTCGGAAATGTTTATTAAGATGATTTGTAGCTTCTAATTTAAAAACCAATTCAAGATAAAACAAAGGCAGCAACAAAATATGGTGTAAAAATTTTCAAATGTAATTTTCAAATTTGAAGCATTAATTTAACAAGTTTCACTCGACAAACAGTCGACCCTGTAAAAATTGAATATCGTCAACATTCATCGGTTTGAATTTGAAAGAATTAAAACATTACTTGCCAAAAAACGTGTCGTTCTTTTTGTTTCTTCTTCAGAGATTTCTACTAAAACAATTAGAATGCTCGCTCTTAATTTCTATCGCCAATAGATAGAATGAATCATTCTATCAGGCGATAGAAATTGCGAGCTCGTATTCTAATTGTTAAATAGACATTTTGAGCTCGTATTCACTATATTTTAATTATAAATCAATGCTAACGCGCAAAGGCAAATTTCATAGGTGTATTTAGACCCGAGGAAAGGGAGGCAAAGAATTGGGAAAAATCTCAAAACTAGGATGAAAGCAATGTTTAAATAAAAAAGAATTTTGTTTTGACAAAAAAAATAAAACTGAAAATGACCGATAACAATGTTTCGACAAGTAGATCGCAATGCATGATGCTGAATTTCCAAACCTTATGGTTTTCAAAATTGGGGACTATGCCCTCAGAAAAGTGTGAACTCTCACGGTTTGAAAAATCTGTAAATACTGAGCACCCTTTTAAAGTCCTTAGAAAGGGCTATTTTAAATTTGATTCTCTGGTTTATGAAAAGCTTCTATTGGAATTTAAATACGCAATGGGGATCAATTCCAGCATAAGAATTTATTAAAATTTAATTTTTTTAAAAGTTTAGCTATAACCTGATTAACAAATATTAGTGTTAAAGATATGTAAGCAGACCAATTAGTTAGCTACATTAGCATTATTACTCTAATCATAATCATTACAATTTCTTTAAATGTGTTTGGTGCATCAAAGTTAGCAGAGTGGACTGGTTATGAAAGTTAGAAAACTACAAAGAAGACTGCAATGCTGCTTTGTTTTATGTTGTGTGCAATGTCACGGTTATGATCTTTTGTTCTAGGTGTGATGGCTCGTTAGTCCATTGGCCATTTGCTCATTTACATCTGACAACCTTTTGTAATCTATGCACTCTCGTCGTCATATTTCAATAGGAAAAGAGAGAACAAAAAGATAGAACAAAGAAAGCCACCAAGTTTCCTAACCATTTAACTCTACTAACTACAGATGCATAAAATGCTGTATTTTGCGCTAATTAATGAGCAAAATTGCAATCGGACAGTTGGCTTTAATGGGATACCTGTAATCGGACAGTTACATGAGCCAATCATTTTAAGTCCTTTCAGCTAAATCCAACAATCACAACATTAATTACAATCACTATAGCAACTTAACAACTTAATAACTTACCCCTTTTCGTAATGCCATTTTAAAGCTTTTCTCTATATTTTTTTCGAAAATTGTATTTATCATATATTAAAAATTGTTTTTAAAAGCTATTTTTCAGATAAAACGTTTTTGTTTTCCGGAAATTCTAATGATTATGATTAATTGGTAACAGGATTTCGCGTCATCCAATTCTGCCTGTAATCATACTCGTGATTAACAAATCTTGTCAATCACTCCTATGATTTCAGACCAATTTGAACTCGAGTCGACCCTATCACCATTATTAATCAGCCATAACGTGATCATTAAAAATGCAGATAAAATCATAAATCACTAATCTTTTTTATTAAAAAATCCAAAAATAGGTAATAAAGAAGCATATGCTTACTTTCTGGTGAAACAGGAGGAGCTGTCGGCGGTGGAGGAGTTGTTGGTTTCGCTACAAGAATTAGACAGACAAGAACACGTCAGTATTTCTTACGAAGACAAATTCTTGTATCATTTATAAGACTACGTGACCCTCGAATGGACGGGGAAAGATCATTTCTTTGAGGATGTCTTTTTATGAATAGATTTACACAAATTTTTAGTAGCTGTAGCCAAAGGATAACGCCACATTTTTTAAGTATATCCGTTCTGACACAACGTACATATTTTATCCATAAAAATTATTCAGTTAAGCGTTTGTTCAAAATTTGGGGCTTTTAGCAAATAATTGACTAAGGAAATATTTTTTATTTTGATCTCAATATGTAGATCTCTTAAAACTGTCAGAGAAACAAGTTTTTAAACGACTTTTAACAGTTTTTTTTTCAATAATCCAAGATGGCGTCTTGACGAGACCATTGTTCTGAACTGCTGCTATGGTAACTGAACAAATCGGTAATCAAATGACTTAAATCGACTTATATGATTGTTGTATAAAACTGTTGAAAATTGCATTTCAAAAATTGTATTAGATCCTTGGTAGATGGAAGGATCAAAATGACCCATTTCCCTCCTTGTTTATTTGTATTATGAAAAACGGTTGTCCATGCAAGGTAACATTTCCTATGTTTTGATAACTAAGTTCCAAATCCTTACACTGTTTTCCATTTAACGTCATAGTCTTAACTGTAAGCCATGTTTTCATTAATTAAAACTGATTTCTTATGAATAAAAGCTTTTTAAAATCTTATCTTAAATTTTCATGTTCTTTGTATCAAAACAGTTTTAACATCGCCATATTTTGTCAAAAATACTTTTCTCTCGGATTTTACTTTAGAGAGCTTAACCAGAAATTCCATAGAATGTTTAAAATAACCAACACCTTGCATTGTTTTCATCAAGAAGTCACGAAATTAACCTACATCATAAAGAAGAAGTCCTTCCCTAGTCATATTGAAGACCTTATTCATAAATGGCGGCGATTCTAATACTTTTTGTCTACATTCAAATTAACGATTCAGGTCTCATGCAAAAAACCCTTTTTCAATCAACGAATTCTATATGTCAATCTCAAATTTTCTGTAGACTCTATTTCGCACATTATTGTATTTATACGCTCTTGCGATGTGCGTAATAAATCATTACTTAAGATGGCAGTACAACTGCTAGTCTCCTTCGCAGCCGTTGTTGTGTTGGGCTTCCTGTGCCTCCCCAACGAACGGCTGCTTACCCGAGCGCAACATTCCTTTCCCTTGGTCTGGCCAATCACAGCCTTAGTACAGAAATCCAGAACTTCTTCGCGCAAGTTGACACAACGGCTGCGAAGGAGACTAGGAAAGTTTGTGTGCGAGAAACTCAACAGAATCTCTTAACAGTTATCACAGGCAAGCATTAACTCATGCCATTGAGACACGTGTTAAAAAAATCTTGCCTTTGCAAGAGGCTTATAACAGAGTAGCTAGGATAAATATTAGGAATTTTATAGTAGTTGACAGTTGTCTTTGTACGGTGTTTGACTTTTGCTTTGTTATTTTATCGAAGTCAACAATCCAGGAAATATGGAGAATTTAAAATGTGACTCAGAAGTTATATTAAAATAAACTAAATGTCTAAAAATGGTTAAAAGTGGTTGTAAAGTGTTACAGTTTCTAATCCGGAGACGCTGTCGATTTGTTTGTTCCCAACCAAACTGTCAGTTATTTTAAAACCTCAGATGATTTGACCGCTACATCTGCAATATGTATCAATCTGAAGACTTCTTGCGAGCTTCTCGGTTACTATCAAAACTGGTTTTTCGTTCCTTCTTTAAATCACCAACGCTTTTTTAGTGTTTCGAGTTTGAACAGACGTGCAGACTCAGAGCACGATTACAACGAACAAGCCACTGTCTGAACTGATTTTTGAAAACATCGAATTGACTGAGTTAAATTGCTTGTAAATTATTTTCCAAAAGATTTTTATCCTTAATCTGCCACCGGAATTTCTTTGAAACAAATCACTTTTAAAAGTCTATATATTCAAGCTATAAAAACCTTTTTTCGGCTCTTAATCTCCATAACACTATACGCAGCAACACGGCATTTTCATGACTGTTTTGACAGGTTTTTCATTTCGCGACAACGCCGCCTTTAAGAGCTTTACAGTGATTGGCTTATTTATGATGTTTGAAAATCAATGGGAATGAATGTTGCACTCGGGTAAGCAGCCGTTCGTTGGGGAGGCACAGGAAGCCCAACACAACAACCGCTGCGAAGGAGACTATACAACTGCCGAAACATGTCTGAAAACTCAAATCAATCGTCTTGTTTATTAAGGTGAACTAAAAATTCGTTTTTAAGGTTTTGAGGTAACGGGTTCAAATGTCGGCTCTATAGAGTGTTGAACAATTGTGTGACCTTTTTTTCCGTCAATTTCAACTTAGCTCTCCATTCTTATGAGCTCAGTAAAATGAGTACCAGCTTCTGCTGGGGGCTAACGTGCGACGGATTATTGTCCCGTCCAGGGGGAGTTAGTGACTCTCATCCGCTTAATACTACTCCAATGGGCTAATTAGGCTCGTAAAAGGATTTAGTTGGGAAACTGGTGCTTATAGTTACTAACATCACGTTATCTTACCCAGACAGTGCGCTTTGCAGTCTGCTTCGCTGGCAAAGTTATTCTTGTTTCCTTGGCAACCCAAATAGTCAAATTTCTTGCAGGAACTTGTGGCGCTGTCAAAAGACCATCTTGAGGTCTTTTGCCACGAGCTGTAGCCATATTCCGCTGGTGAGTATATTTTCAAACAGACTCTGGAAGTATCAGATGGATCTAGATGAAAAAAACAGAGCACAAGTTATACAAAACATCTCTTTTTGTATTTTACCGCCAAAGAACTTTCTAGTTATTAAGGTGACAAATTATCAACAGCAATAAAAGAAACAGCAACAACAGCAACAGTAACTGCAACATCAACAACAACAGCAACAACAACTACAATACTAATACTAACAATACCTGGATTGCTAATCACCCTTTCTCGCAGTCATAGACTGGATTGAAAAGGGCGCAGCTCAGCCAGGTCGGATCGAGGGAGCTGTGCTCGGCTGGCTAGGTGCTCGGCCCCAGATACGATCCATGCATGACCTACGAGCACAGCATCACAACCAAATAGAATCAGCTGAGAGTCGATTTTGCTGAGGGAGAAAAACCGGAGTATCCGGAGAAAACACCTCGCAGTCAGATTGAGACCGACAAATCTCAGCTCACATTGCGAGTCGAGGATTCGATCCCGGGTCCACAGAGGTGGGAGGCGCGAGCGTTACCACTCGGCCATACTGACTCCTCAACAATGGAGACAACTAAAACCAGAACAGTACAACGGTGGCAAGAATATATTGTTGGGTGTTTGAAGATATAATATTTAAAAGAATATAAAAGTAAATAGAATTAAATGACCTTTCGTTTGTTGATCCTTTATGATTTGTAAATATTAGTCATGACAACAGACTACAACACGTGAAAGAGAGAAAACTAAACTGCACCATTTCATAATGAAATTCAAGCTGAACATCAGAGAGAAAAGTAAACAGTAGAAAAATTCAGGACGAATTTGATTCATCGTTGGAATAACTCAAAAGTATCAAACGAAATATCAGTTGAACGTTGAAAACCAAGCTTACCGCACTGTCTCTCGCACTCTTCTTTACTGAAGGTAGTGTTCGTGAAGTGGCAGTGATCCTTCATTAGTTTGAGATAGTTGAGACAACTAGTTGTAGATTGGCTGTTACCGGGCCAGTCCAGCGCGGCATGACCTGTTGCAGCAACTTTGAGGGTCTCGTCCAGGAACTGAAACGATGTGCCTTTAGTTTCAGGCATTTTACAAGAGCTTTCTGTATGGAGCAAGAGGGAAAATCAGTGTCAACAAACGCAAAGCTTCATTTCGGAGTTCAGAGTAAAGGATGCATACTTAACTGTATCTCTAAATACTGTTTTAAAGTTAAGATGTTTCTTTATTCGTTGAATAAACTAATACAAAAAAGTGCCGATTTCACAGCTTTTGTCATATTGTAGCGACACAAATAGTAGTTTAGCATGGTTGGAGAAGCAGAAATACATGTAATAAAACTTTGCTGACTGAAATATAACTATTGTCAAAACATTAGCATTTTTATTGTCTTTTTATCCTGTCAACAAGCTTTGATACTCACTTTTAGTGTAACAAAGACTGATTTCACTTTCACAGAGACGTTTCCCATCTTCAGTGAGTTGTTACAATGCAAAGTTTAGATACAAACTTGGCGTGAAGAAAGTTCATTTCAATTACATGCAGTGATAGCTTAATGTTGAATCGCTCAACTTGTTGATTCAAAGTTGGTTTATGCCTCCACATTCAATGACATAAACCACCTTTAAATCAACAGAATAAGCAATTCAACATTATAGACTTAATGACTGCTCACGAGGAAAACCTCTGTTTTGTTCCCCGAGACTCGAAACATCGAGATTCAAGGGAAATAAAACAGATGTTTCCCGAGGGAGCAGTCATTAAGTGTTTTGTTATATAGCATAAGCAAAATAAACCACAACTATTAAATTTTCCCGCTCTGAAATTGACGCACGACAGCAATGTTTACCGGTCGGTCAATAATTTTCGAGATGTTGACCAGCCGGGTAACATTTGATTTGAACTCATCCACGTGACCTCGATTTAGTCAATGAGAGCGCGCAGTCGAGTCGAAAACGCATTAGTTATATAACAATAGGCCATTTCCGAATTACGCTTCAATCCTCACAAATAAAAGCATCAAGTCGAGGCCAAGTGCTAAAAAATACAGTGAATGTATCAGAAGTTAGCACTTGGCCTCGACTTGAAGGCTTTGTTTGTGAGCAATGGAACGTAATTCGGAAATGGGCTATTAGACTTTTTATCGTCTGTGATATGAAGCTGAAAAGGGCTTATTGTGACTCCGGATAAACTCCGGTTAATGCTAATTCTGCTTGCCTGTTTTGCAGTCAGCTCCCGAGTAGCCCTTGGCGCACTGACACTCAAAGTTCTTGGAGGTAGCGTTGTAGATGCACGTTCCGCCATGACCACACTCAACAGGACATAGAGCTGTAACACAGAATGTTTCAAGTACCAAATTAGTTTTCAAATAAAATAGTTATGGGTCATTTGGTTTTCAAAAATTTCCTGACGATGGTTCAGCACATGGATCGAAAATTTATGTCCCACATGTGGAATGCCGGGATTAAATCAAATTTAAGTTTTAATTTGGCTCCCCCATGTGAAACGCCAGGATCAAAGTTAATAATTTTTACTGTGTGAGGAACCGTGATGGTGTATCTACTGAGACGTTTAAGGAGTTCGTGAACGAAGTTGTAACGGATCATTTGGTCTTCAGAAATTCCCTGACGACGGTACAGCGGATGGAACGAATATTTAAAATGTAAGACGGAGTTAAGATAGGTTTCAAACCTGTAAGTACTCACAAAATACTATTGTTACATCGATTCAGATAAAATAGATGTGGGCGAGTTTCCGTTTACATTTTTTGCCTCATTAGCATAAACAATCTTCTTTCTAATTCCGCTACAAAAACAAAGCTCTGGAATAATGAAAAGGTTCTGCAAAACAAACGTTCTCTGAAAATATGAGATTTATATGCTGAGCATTCTTTCCGTGACGTGGTTTTAAATATTGGAAATTTTACAAAGAATGTAATGGGTCATTATCATTCTTGCCTCCAGCTGTTTTCATTTTTTTTTGAGTCGCGATTTCTCCTTTGAAACTACATATCTAGAACCAAAACTTCGGTCACTCATTTCATTTGATAAGCATTCTCAAATTTAAAGCCAGTTGTTGTTTATCTTTGTTCTTTTTCCTACTTAGTTGTATGATAATAAGGCAGAAAGTAAACAATGATGACGTCACAGAAACTCGCCTATATTATTGGTTCATAACTCGTCTAATTGCGCTTGAACTCTCGCTATAGTCGCTATGGAAATTGCTTGAGGGTTTCCAAAGCGCTAGAGAAATACCTATCTTTTCTTGCATGACAAAGCATGATAGTCAAAGCAATGGAAAGCTATTTCAGCTTTCTAGAAATAAAGCAATAGATTTGCTTCTCCTCAAGGGAATCTACTGATTGACAGATATGTCACTCAAATAAACTTGGAACTTGAAACTATTGTGACTTATACCTACAGAAGTCAAAAAGTGTTTAGACCTCTCTACAGTTAGAAGAAAATACTGTGAAAGAGCTTCTTCTTTAACGTTAGAAAGGCAATATTTCTAGCAATGACGACTTGTGTCTTGTCAAGACGAATAAGAAAGGATAATGCTCCTAGTAAAGGTCTCTTGATTTTATAAATTGATTATTATTGTTTTTGTGTCTGTGCTTGTCTCGTGCCGGCTTTGGTTTGAAACTATTTCACAAACACAACACGTATCTTTTGCTTACATATTCGTTGCTTGATTCATTTTGATTATCTAGCTTCCTTTCACATAGAAATACTCACATTTCTCACAACGAGCGTCCCTGTTGTAGACCGCTGGACAAGTACACACGTTTGGCTTATTGCAGGTGCCACCATGCATACAGTAGGGATCACAGATAGCTACAGAAAAAAAGTATTAAAACTGAACAAAATTCAAAAACTTTCTTGATGTTAATTGTTTCAAGTTCGTTTGTATCATTTATTTTCAGATCAGATGATAATCAAGTCGATCGTATCAAGATGAGTCCACTACCGTATATCCCTAAATATAGGTCCCCCTGAATATAGGTCCCCCCCTGTGGGCAGACACGAACATCCCTCCGATATAAACATTTCTCCCCCAAATATAAGTATAGGCCTTACACTCAGTCAAATTTATCATTGTAATATTATTGTCCAGTTTCTTTATTAAGAATATAAAACAAAATTACTCAATTCTGATTGGCTGAGCGCAGTGCAGTTTTTTTGTAAACTCCAGTAGAAACAGGAGGCCAGGTGCAAAAAAGAGTTGCAATTTACTCTCGAAAATCTCGCTTTTGATTATCTTGTAAATACAGCGTCTGGTAAGAACGAATCAAATTATTTGCTTTGGTGGCGTGATACGCAAAGTTCAAAGTTCAAAGTCCAAAATTCAAAGTTTTTTGTTTTCTACAACTGAACTTGCTCTGTAATTTGGTTATGTATGTTATTAAAAAGCGATCACATGACTTTTCTCTTTTAGTTTGGAAATAACTGATTTGTACTCGTGTGTTTTTCAAAAAGCTCTTTAACCCTTTCAGCCCCGGCCAATTTATCAACATCTAACTTCTCCTTACATAACTAAAACAAAATAGTATAACTGGTAATGAGAAACTTGGAATTGATCAAGTGGAATAAGCTGTGGAAGTTGAAAAGCCAAATTTTCCCAAACTGCTTATATAGAAAATATGGAGCTTAGTTGGGAGAATTTACATTCTCCAAATACAAGCCCACCCAAAACGAACGAATATAAGCCGTGGCTTTTATTTGCGATATTACATGAAGTACAAAATACTACGACCCTACAAGTATAAATCCCTCACGCTATCCCCTTTTTTGTTTCATTTCATGTGAGGGATGACAGATTTCTCAATTTGTGTGTGGTGCTTTCAAACAGCAAGGGGGAAAAAGCACATAATTCTTTAAGAGTATACTTTTTTCCTATTTCATACCAAAGTTTTGGAGTTGATGTTATCATTCCCTGATTTTACCAACTTATTGATGAAATGTAAATGGAGATATAATTTATTCCAGTTATTTTAGAGATTTATACTTTTTGTAGTAGTGATGGATAAGGTATTCTTGGATTTTACTCTCTTTGGTTTCACTCCCTTGGATTTCACTCCCTTGGATTTCACTCCTATAAATTTTACTCCCTTGGATTTCACTCCCTTCGACTTCACTCACTTCAATTTTACCCCCTAGATGTAAAGTTGTATGATCATAAGACCAGAAGCGACCAGATAAACACAACGGTGACTATTTAATAAACATCCATAATGGCGACTCGTTCTGTCTCACACAAGCACATGGTTGTCACATGACTGACTCACAGGGAGTCCAAAACTACCCCTATTACTACACCTCCCTCATGAACTTAATTGATCAAAAACTAGTCTGAGTTTGGTTAACTATCAAACTTACAATAAAATAACAAAACAAGTTTTT
>JAOBYJ020015924.1:0-12079 GCA_025403565.2 Palythoa heliodiscus
TTTTTTTTGCTTTTGTTTTGGAGTCTTATGATTGGATAAATTATTGTAGCACAAAAGAAACATTGCTTTAAAATAAAGTTTCATTGCATTTTACTATAAAACCATAACGTAAACTGGTTGATGTATTCTCATTATCAAAATCTAAACATTCTGGCGTGGGGCCGGGAAAAGCGAAATGCAGCAGAACAATGGGATGTACCCTAGTTCTTATTCGGACAATTACTTAAAGCTAAAGCAACATAGATCAGAGAAAAGTCGAAACAGACTATGTAGAATAGAAAGACATTCTTCTTAAAGTAAACAAATTAAGAAAGACAATAAGGCTGCAACAAGATGTCCTAATTACATAAAATTGAAAAACTCAGATTTTTGAATGCATATATAAAATAAAAAAAAACTTAAATCAACGAAAAAGCTCCAAGAATTGAACATTGGTAGAGAAATTAAAAAAATTGAACTCACAGCCACGTAAAGATAAAGCCAATACTGTTTCTTCCCGATATTTATATTTTCTCTGCCGTGTATATTAAGCTAAGCGGCTGCCGTAACTTTAAAAAGGGAGACAGCGATTAGTTTCCCTTTGCTCAGGACAGTTGGTCATACACTGATCCTTGATATATCACTCCACAATAACTTCTATTGATATTTCGTAGATCGATAGTCTTTTATTGACAAGCAGCTAACAGTATGTTTTTTCCAATGAAACTTACTGAGAAGTAGCAACGGTAGTTAAGACAGTTTGAGCAAGAACTTGGTCAGTTGTTTTGTGTCATTCGTTCAAATGAAAGCACAGTTTCTTAGAACATCGTCCATTGCGATAACCTCTGTTCTTATGAGGTAAAGAGAGACTGAGTCGCAAACCATTACATTTTTCTCAAGTTCCTTACATATGGCCCCACGACGTTCGCTTTGTCTGAGTATAGCGTTTCCTTCGCTGTTTTTACAACTCAGTTGACTTGTGGTAGTTTCCGTCTTTGAATGATAACTTTCTTGTGGTTGATTCAAGTTGCTAGCGCCCTTTTCATCAGCGTGATCAGATTGAAAGCGACATGCGGCCTTTTGGCTCTCGGTTACCTCTTTGTTACTGACGTTGTTCTTGTCTTCTAGAAGCGGGACTTTCCAAGATTTTCGCGATGAAAAAGAAAATGGCATAATTACCAAAAGAAGCAATGATTGATGTGTGTACGAACGGTTCAGAGTCAATGGAACAAGAAAAATATAATCTTTGATCAACATCAAATTGAAAAACTCACATGCAATCTTAAAATTTATAACGCAAACCATAAATCATAATAAAAGCATTTTGTGTGGCAATGTTTGGCTTAATCTATCCCTTGTTTCTTTTATGTTGTTAAAATAAAATATATGTTTTGACATAGATGCGAATAATTATTCCTTATTCAAAGTCTATTAAGCATCCGATGCAATCTACGAATCTTTTATTTCCAACAAAAATCGGTGTGATAAAATAATTCAGGCTTCCGTTGCTTCATGTATCTGTGCTGATCACCGCACAATATTTCTAATCTATTGATTTCCGGAAAAGCTTGCTTTGAAAAATTTGTTGATCGTTATCTTGTTAAAAACTTTTGCGCTTATTACTCAACTGTTGTGCCTGTTCTGTAAAAAGTTGCGCAGCTTTGTCAACTAGCTCAGAGTTCAGAGATGACAATTGAGCAAATCGGCAGTTAATCACCGTTAACAATGTACTTTGTGGTTTGATTTTAAGTTCTGTTTTTTTCTTTACACTTGCTTAAAATAAAACAAGCGGGCCTAATTATGTAGAAAGCCTTTTTTCAAAATTTATCTTTGCATTTTTTTGCCAAAAGATTTTGTGTATACACACCGATAAAAGTAACTTATAAATTTTGAAAAGTTTTGTTTATTATAGGACGAAAGACTAAGATCGGCCCAAGCTCATTATTCGTATAGATTTACTAGAGAATGTACGGAGTATTTGAAGGCTAGATTTTTTGCCATAAATCATAATAAAATTAAATAAAACACTTACGATCTGACAAGGTTTGAGTCGATTTTGTTCAGGTTTAGTGTATTTCACCCGCCCTTGGACGAAATCGGCTCAACTCGTACATTAGAATAACAAGAAGACACAGTGAGTGTTTTATTGAATTTTATTATGGTTTAAGGCAAAAAACCCAGACTTTAAATACCCCATACATTCTCTGGTAAATCTATACGAATAATGAATTTGGGATACCTGTGGTCCATTTCAGAGCATATGATCAACCGGCTATTTATGTATAATTGTTTACTTCACCTGCTCTGAACCACCTGCTCAAGCCATAAAATGAATATTGCTGACTGTAAAATCGATTTCGAAATAAATAAGCAAATTAATGAAAAACAGATTTTCTCCCTTGTTGGTTTTTAAGAGTACTAGTTCTGCTATCAGCTGATAAACATAGAGATTATTATGAATTCGCGTCGCACCACCACTACCTTATTGAGCTGGTCACGATTAGAGGACACGGTGCTTACAATTTACGCTCGTCCAATAGAAAATTCTCGCGCAAAATCCACGAAAAAGACCAGGAAAACTTTTGGTGATCAGTCATTATGGAGTCGCGGCACCTGTTCTGCGGAATGCACTGCCTGCAGCACTACGAAATACGTCCAGCTAAGAGACTTTAAGCGCTTTCTTAAGACACATCTTTTTAGAACTGCTTTTTGATATTTATATTTAACTTACATTCTTATGTATAAATTATTGTATACACTAGGCTTTTTACATTTCAGTTCACACATTAGGTTCTTAAATTATAATTTTATGTTATAGTGTAAGTTTTAATACTATTTTCATGATCTTGTAACGCGTGCTTGATCGTTGCATGGAACGTGCGCACTACAAGTATTTTAATTATTATTATTATTATTATCATCATTATTATTATTGATTCAAGAGTTTAATGTTAATCTTATTTACAAACCAGTTAATAAAATTGACGGTGTTCAAAACTTAGCATTTTATAACTTCTTCATTATCCAGTTTGTTTTTCCAAAATTAAAAGTGATCAAACCAAAAGTTGTAAGCAACGTTTTATTGAAAAACGACGGGTTGCATACAAGGCGCTAATGATACAAGCTAATTGAATTGTTGAAAGAAATAGGAAAATTTCAGTTAGTGCCATTAATATGAGTCTACCAGTCCTTCATTGGCAGTTTGCGACAAATCCAACGTGGATTAAATATCAGTTATTAGTTAGACTTTGTTTTTCCAATAGATTAAAAACCTTTGTTCTTGTTTTCTCTCGGTTTCTATTTTACGTACTCGACTTTGTTTCAATTTATTTTACCATTAGCACGCACGCACTATTAAAAAGCCCTGTTAGACGAGGCAATGTGTTTTTTAGTAACTTGCAATGTCATTCTGGCCATGGCGGGGAGAGGCCCTGTTCTACCCGAGTAGGTTTGGGCACGATCATACATAGCCAGTGCTAAACTCGATTTGTGGACTGGCAAGGATGAGTTCGTGAACACGTACTACATTGATCAGCGGTAACCAGTTGGACACAGGCCCAACACAGTTGTAGAAGATTAACTTTTTTAAAACAAGTCCTGATTTTATGCGTAACTGGCATACGAAGTGATTTCACGTCTTCTGACTACATAATTAGAAATGCAAGGTTTGTAATGATCAAACAAGACACTTCGCTACTTAAAAATTTTGGCCGTTCAGTTTCCACCGTTGATTTCACACCCTGTGTGACATATTCAACGATTTTACGTGCAAACACTATCAAACGTCTTATTTATAATGTACTCTTAAAATGACAAAAGTATTGTTTGATTTGGAAAGACAAGTGCACAAGCATTATGTGCTTCTTTTAAAATGAAAAACAAAAATTTCTCGACACCTTAGTACGCGCGCCGTGCAGAAACATTTTACATGGAATATTGGGCCTCTTATATTTTCAAACTCCCACAAAGTTCGCCAGAATGACGCCCGCTATGCTTTAAACACAGTTTACACTAGTAAAATAAGATAAACACAACATGAATCACAACACAGGGATCAAACAGATAGTGTGAACGGACGTGAAATAACATAAGCATGAAGCAAACACAAGCGTTCTTGATGTGCTTATTTATGTTTGTGTCGGTGAACTGTCCACACTATGCAATAAACGTGAAACAATCATAACATAAACACGAAAAATAGGGCATTAGATCATATATTTTAATGAATTTTTGCGCTATATAAGTAACAAGTTTCTTCTTCTTCTTCTTCTTCTTTTTCTTTTTCTTCTTCTTATTAAGAACGAAGGTTTTGTTTTCTTGTGCTCGGCTTGTTTCATGTTTACGCTATTTCACTACTACTTCACGATTGTTCACACTACTTATTTTATCCTTAGGTTGTGTTTATGCTGTGCTTATCTTATTTCACTAGTGTGGACTGGACTTTAGTGTCATGAATTTTGAGATCATAGACCGGGCCAGCTCAAGATAAGACGCGATTCATATCCTGAGGGAGAAGCCCTCTTTAAGCAACAAATTTCTCGTATAAATTTGAAGCTTTCTTTGTTATTAACTTAACACATAAATTTACTGTATTTAGAGCTACTTGTAGAGGCTTCGTAAACTTTTGCCTTTCTGAAATTCCACGACTTTTTCCATGATATATCTTGCTTGTCCATGACCCAGCATTGTTCATTTTCCCCTTAATATATCAAACATATTCTCATCCTAATATTTTTTGAAAGAAAACTCAATTTTAATTACAATGTCCATCGTCACATGGAAGGCCTGACCATGGCAATGACTAATCAGATGCCATCACATATTAACTGTGATGTGTCTCGGTACAGTTCCGTGGTAAAAACAAAATACTCAGAAAAAAGGGGTGCAATTTTGAGCAAGTATGAGAACTGAGTACAACTATATTTATTCTTCACCTTGTTTCCCAATTAAACTCTGCCAATTTTCCATGACTTTCCAAAAGCCTAATCGACATTTCATAACTTTCTAGGCCTTGAAAATTAAATTCTAAAACTCCACGACTTCCTAGGTTTTTTATGACCCTGTTGTAAATTTGTTAACTACCATCAACGATGGAGAGGGTTGGGGGACGCAGGAAACCTAGAAATATGCAAAACAAACACAGCTGCACCCAAATTTATTTTAATTCAGTGACTTTAAAATCACAAATGGTTAACGCTATATTTCACTAACTTCACATCTGGAATCCAATTCCAAGAATCAAGCTGTGGGCTAGATGCCATGATAGTATAAAATACATGGATTAGGTTGATGTGTTACTGTACGCTCCTTTTTGGGGGATAGATAGTGAAGAAAGTTGTAGTCAACTAACTAAATAACAACACACATTTTCTCGCTCTTTTCAGTTTAATACAGATGCCGATCATCTTGATAAAAATATCAGCATCTCGTCTGAAAAACAAAACTCTAAAATATTTTAAATTAAATTAAATTAAATTAAATTGAATTGAATTAAATTAAATTAAAATATTGATGGTTTAATCAACAAAAATTCACTGTCAGTTTTTGCTAACAAAGTTCATCCCTTTCACTAAACTGAACAAAGAATAAGTTCAAGTCTAGTTTACACCATAACTGATAGTTTTAAAACAGGCTTACCTAGCTACTTATATATACTAATCCTATATTTTAAATAGAGAACTCTCTATTCCTAAACAAAAATTAAATTCTTTACAACCAGATTTATATGCAATAACTATTTTTTTACAATTACTAATTTTTATGAACTTGAATTAAAACCCCACAAACTGAGTATAATGGCACAAAACAAATTAAATGGACGTGAGTTAGCATACCACTACAGTAAATATTGACGTGAGTTAGCATGCCACTACAGCAAATATTGACGTGAGTTAGCATACCATACAGTAAATATTAACGACTATTGCCAGATATCAGTGATATCATGCAGCTCCATTGGTAGCATAGGGAGATAGTTATACTCTTTGCCGCTGATTCCGCAAGGCAAAGCAGCTTTAAAGTAAACGCCAACGGTAACTGTTAACAGAGGTAATTACCACAGAGCAACTCTCAATGGATCACTGGTTTTATCAAACAGTTCGGTTAAATTTAAACTTCATCATCTGCAAATTAAAATAATTAGAGGAGCCAGTTAGGTTTTATACAAACTAAATCACGAACACACCCAACAGTATCCTTCACTTTTAAACATTATAAACTTACTTTAGTAGAGCCCCGATAACTTGAACTCGGAAAGAAAAACAATAGTTCGAATTATCGGGGTTTCGAGACGTCGGAATCAATTCAAATTTAATTTAAATCGAGGGGAAAACTAGTGCGTTTAATTCGAGTTAGCGGGGACTTCGAAATATCCGAGTTAGACTTTAGGTTCTTTATCTTTAATTGTGATAATTGCCTTTAGGCTTACACTAATCAGGCAATGGGGGGTCTATCAACAAGTAATTAAGCGGATTCCCGCCTTGAAGGCCGGCAAAGAGTCGGCTTCAACGACAGGGGCGGGTAAACTGTTCCAGGATGGTATTGTTCTTATAAAAAAGGAATGCTTGTACGGGTTAACCGAGGCCCCTACGTGCCTAAATCTTTGCTTATGACCTCTTGTGCGTGAGGAGCCGATGGAGGTTAGCTCCGGAGGGATGGGGATATCAACCTCCTTGTTATGTATCTTGTAGAATAGCAATAGGTCGTTTTCTACTCGACGCTCCTGCAAAGACTGCCAACCTAGTTGATCTATCATTGCGGATACACTACTGTCACGCCTATAATCGTGGCATACAAAGCCAGCATTACCCTCTTTACTCGAACAAACACCGCAGCGTTTTAATTTTTTTGCGCTGCGGCTGAGGCCGGCGTTTATTCACCAGGGCGGTGTTTAATGTAAATCTTAAAACTTACTAGTAAAACGTGAACTAAATTTGATACTCTAACTCAGAAACTGCAGACCCTATTTTACTATAAACTCCTCAGAGGGGGCCGCTGACCAGTCAGTGGACGGTTGGCCATATTGTTTAGAGTGGGCAATTGAACAGAGCGAACACTTACATTTATTACCCGCCTCGAAGGGACTTCTTGTAAGTATGCTTACCCTTTCAGCTTTCTCTATTTTGTATTTACGTTGCATTTCACATTTCAATTCGTTATGTTGCTTTGTAGCGTGATTCTTCATCGTTTAGATGAATGAAGTGTCTTAAAACGAGGAGTTTGCTTCAGACACTAAAAGTAAACCCTAAAAACATATGACATGTTGACTATTATGTGGAAGTAAGTGAAATATGGTCACTTTGAATTGAATACATTGCATTTGAGAAAAACAAATTTTTGAGACTGATTTAGATTAAATTATGCTGTACCTTTTTTCAATTCTAGCATACGAGTAATTTAGTTCATACTTTTGAGAGAATGCTTCAATTAAACGCAGCATCGAAGAGAATAAATGTGGCGTTTATTCAAGGGCGGTTCTCATTTGAGGGCAGCGTTTTTAAAATTGAGTGAGCACGGTAATCACTTGAAGCCAAGTCTTTCTCGAGGTTACGGTGAGTAGTGTCATTTTCAAAACACTGCATCATCTTGAATATGTATTCTATGGAATTTGGTGAGTTTTCCTATTCTGCGTTTCGAAAACAGTCGCTGAGATTGCTGTCTGACATTTACATGTGCAAAAGAAATGAAATGAATCAACTTGTCTTTGAGGCTTGTCCAACTTTAATTCTTTTAGTTCAGTGTTCAGTCGGCTGAAAAATTCGTGTGAGTCGCATGAGTGAAGAGTGGAGTCGCCCAATGTAAGATCATCTGGCATCCGGCATCCACAATTTTTTGAATGTAGGCATCTGGTATCCACTAGTACGACATCCAGCATCCAGCCATAAGCAGCATCCGGAATCCATCCAATGTTCGTAAGCCGGCATTCCCGCTCTTAGCATCCGGCATCCAGGGGCTAGACATCCTGCATCCAGTAGTGCTCTGGATGACCTTATATGGGGCGAAGTGGAGGCGCGGAGGGAAAAAGCTGAAGACGCACAAGTGCATATTCCGTGAAAAATCTATACGTTCCGAATGGATTTTAGCCAGTGAGAGCCCACACACCATTTGTGCTAAGCGATTCTAGAGTGTATTTCTAAAGTATGAAGTCTACCAACAACACTCTTCAGTAAGTTGAAACCTCAGTGTCAATTAAAATAGTTGCTCGAGCGTAGCGAGAGCAGATCTAATCTCTACAATCTCAGTGAGCCACGTGTTCGCCAAGATATTAGTGCGTGTTTTTGGGTTAACGTTCTGTCCATGGTATCCTCGGCGCTTCTTCGGGCCTTCATTGAAGAGCATTCGATTTGCTCGAACGAACAGTCGGATTCATGACCCACGTGCTCGCCAAGATATTAGAGCGTGTCAGCTTTCGTGTTTTTGGGTTCTGTCCATGGTATCCTCGGCACTTCTTCGGGCCTTCGTTCAAGATTGTTTGGATTGCCGTTAACAGTAAAATACATGAAAACCATAGTACTCTTTTCTCAAACATGAGGTCTTCCCTTCGACTTTGTACACGAAATTAACTTCTCAGTCGCTGGTTCCGTGCTTTCTCCTCCCTATTTCGCGGTAAGTATACAATGAATCGACTTAGACGATTTCAGAAGAGTTCTAAGAGTTTTCAAAGTGTGTCGTTCACTGGTATAAGAACGTTTTCGCTTCAGATTTATCGCATTGTTTTGGACGGTTTCAACCGGGTGCCTTTGGCTTTACAAAGATGGCTTTCGTCAGCTATTACAAAGCATTTGGTTTTACGAAAGCCCCCAACCCTGGGGCTTCCTCTGCAAGCTTCCATCAGGTCTGCACCTATTTGGAGGATGCTGAACGAGCTCCGATGCCAGCTTATATCAACACAGTACGTAATTCGCAATCTCGAGCACTTCCTTTCTCATTGAGAACTACTAGTTTACCATTTCATCTTAAGAATTGGTACTGATCATCACTTCTACGGAACCCAAAAATTGCCACTAATGGGTTCCCAAGCACAGGAACCAAAAAATGTCTGGTTACAAGTGACGTCCTATTGAAGCCTGAATGTTTTTAGGCTTCTCTTTCGAAATTACTTAAATTGCGTTCATAACCGTGAAGATCGTATCAAATGTCATTGCTTACAATCGCGGTACAAAATCCATCACAATAGTTCAACTTTAAGTGGCATTGATAAACCCACTAAAACTGATCTAGTCCCAACAGATATGTCTTCAGGCAGTACCAGGTATAGCTCAGTTGGTAGAGCACTGCACTGGTACGAATTCTGTTGAAGCCTGAAGTTTTTTAGACGTAATTACTTAAATTGGGTTTATAACAGCAAGGATCGTATCATTGCGTCATCCACCAGATTCTCATCAACATTAGACCTCACTCAGCACCAAAGATGATTAGAACTAACACACAACCAACTAACTCTCTCAACCTCGTTCCCAGGGTCCTCTCCCAGTGGGAACGAGGTTGCTAATTCCCTGTATGTATTATTTGCATGCAATGCTTTGTAGTTAAAGCAGTCATAATTTTATACTTAAAACATTGCCCGAGTCCATCATTGATGTAAATATTTTTTTTTAAGCAAAGAATAATTGTTTTTGCAGAAACATGTCAGAGTACTTAGCATGCATCTAACTTGTGTTAAATGTTTCAACTCACCATGGTACCACCATCTTGTCTTCTTTGGACTCTTGTGACAAGTTCTAACATAAATGTTGTTATCTGGTGGTCTCTTCTACAACACAGATATAATTAAAAATAGACTTTTAGAAGATGTAAACTTTAGCTTTTATATGCTAAGCCATTAAAGCTTACTTTAATTAAAGCTGACTGACCATGCACCTGAATGGGAAATATGACAAAGAACTGAAAATCAAAATGGCAGAGGTTGTTTCAACATAGCAGCCAATCCCTGGGCTTTGGTAGGTGTGACTTTCCAGGGGTGGGGGGTCGGTGTGGGAACAGGGGGTAAGGGGTCCACATAGCTTATTGTTCTCCACTAATATATTTTTGAAATGGAATCCGTAGGAGAGGGGGTAAGTATGATTACATAAGATGATAATGAACATATACATTTTATTAAAATTTTTACTAGCTTTGCCACATTTGTGTTTTAATCCATTTTGAAAAAATACATTAACATAACTTGGTTTACTTACAGGAGCAAGAGAGAGTATGAATGTTATGATCAATGTTGGAGCAGTCTTCAGTGTTCAACATATGTTTTAAAAATGTCGAAGTTTGAGAGTTAAATAGCAGCAAAGAGCTCAAGTAAGACTGAGCCACAAGATTATTGGTGGACAGTGTGTGAGTGTAAGAACAGGCTTTGAGGCATGAGACATATGCCTTAGGGATGGGAGCTGATAGGTATGTTTTACAGCTGTCAGACTGAAAACTGCAATATTGGTGTGAAGTTGAATTAAGTGGTTCAATAAGAAACAAACAGCCAACACATTGACTAAGGTTTGAACAAATTTGCTTGATAGTAGTATAATAGTTTCAACAGTTAGTTCAGACTGTACCTCATCTATAGTGAATGACAATTCTGCAGTCAGTGACAAAATCAAGAACAAAAGCATCTGCAGTGGCGGCAGACAAGATAAACTAGAAGTACTGAAGTGATTTTGCCAGCCTAATTTTTTTATATTTTTTGAGCCCTTCTCAATTGTACTTTGTTTCCTTGCAACTTAAAAGCTACTTTTTGTTCTTGTTTTTTGAAAGTTAAGAATTTTTCCAAAAAACCTCAAATTTAAGCCAAAAACCCCAATTATAAATATTTTACTTCCCGTATTCTGAACTGACATAATTTTGCAAAAAAAATGGTGTGACTTAAAAGTGAAGAGCTAACCTTTTCCGAGCAGCTGCTAAGCATGCTAATGATGCTGAGACACACAGACTCAACTGACAGTGCTGGAGACCAATCTTCAGTTAATATGGACAGACAGATGTGGCCATTGCTATAAACATGTGGATGGACAGGAATATGGCTACCGATAAAAATCACCTGCAACATTAAAAAACAATTCAAGAAAATTTTCAAGTTTCATCAATCTCAATTTAAAGCAATGAATCACACTAAGTAAGCAATTCAACATAATAATATTTGAAGTATTAGGTACTATGTAATGATTATCATACACGGAAAACACTTCTGAAATTATAACAGCACTATCCAAAATAACAGGGCAAGTTTAAAACTAGTATGTATAAAAACTTGTCCTCTTTGCTCTTTGAAAATTATTTTGTTGGATAACATGGCAGTTGAAGATTATCTGGGTGAATGAAAGTGCTGTACATGTCAAATTTAACCAGAGGAATTGCCAAGTAAAAGTAAGCTGTATCCAACAGAAAATGACAGGCTCATGTATATTAAACAGTTTTCAATGAAATACTGTACAAAGTTATACATCATTAAAGTTCTAAATGAAAAATTTATATTCTGACATGTTGAAATAATATAATATGATCCTACATTTAAAACTTCATTCAGATGTCTAACCTCTGGTGAATCAAATGGATATCGAGCACCAAACTTGAATTGTAGCTGATACTTCTCTCCTTCATATAGTGTTCCTGTTTATAAAGATTAAAATTTAAAATAAGGTTTATGATTAAGCAGTTCATCAAGGTTTTAACAATAAAAAAGTTTGCTGTTTGAGGAAAGTAATCACTCTCACAGCTCACACAAAATCAATCTAAGAGAGCAAAAAGTAGAACAGACCCTGATCACAGAATTTGTTCGCCTTTGTTGAATGCACTTTGTTTTCTTTAAACTTATTTAAAACAAAACTGCATACAAAAATATTCTAATAGCATCCATATTTAAACATCAAGTGAAGATGATTTGTAAAACCAGGGGTTCTGCCTGCTTTTTCTTTTCCAGGGAAAAGTCTGATCATGTCTCTGTTTCCAAATAATTGAGGTGAGTGATTTTTCCTTTGAATATAATCCACAATTATATATTCTCAACAAATTATGAATTACATTCAGAAGAAAAATCACTCACCTCAAATACAGTAGTCTCCGGTTATCTCGAACTCGCTTATCTCGAACTTCGCTCTATCTCGAACTAAATCCCATTCCC
>JAOBYJ020016032.1:1834-12079 GCA_025403565.2 Palythoa heliodiscus
CTCAATTATTGGTGTATCCTAACATAGGAACCAAACAGAGTCGAGTGAACCCGTGTTGTCTTCCTCAATTATTGGTGTATCCTAAACTAGGAACCAAACAGAGTCGAGTGAATCCGTGTTGTCTTCCTCAATTATTGGTGTATCCTAAACTAGGAACCAAACAAAGCCGAGTGAACCCAAGTTGTCTTCCACAATTATTGGTGTATCCTAAACTAGGAACCAAACAAAAACCCAAGTTGTCTTCCACAATTATTGGTGTATCCTAAACTAGGAACCAAACAAAGTCGAGTGAACCCGTGTTGTCTTCCACAATTATTGGTGTATCCTAAACTAGGAACCAAACAGAGTCGAGTGAACCCGTGTTGTCTTCCACAATTATTGGTGTATCCTAAACTAGGAACCAAACAGAGCCGAGTGAACCCGTGTTGTCTTTCTCGATTATTGGTGTATCCTAAACTAGGAACCAAACAGAGTTGAGTGAACCCGTGTTGTCTTTCTCAATTATTGGTGTTTCCTAACATAGGAACCAATCAGAGTCGAGTCGTAAACACGATTTAAATGCTGTTGATGCAAAAAAAATCACATAAATATCTAAGCTGATTCAGGTTAACTTTTGAGTAATGAAGCTGGACGAAATACTGGAGGAAGTGTCAGATCCACTATTTTAAGATTTACGTTTTAGTTGTTTTGTCTGCTGAGAAGTGTTGAAAATTGCTGTGCAGTGCTATGGTCGAGGTTCTAGGGAAAGACATTTAAAAAAAGCTTTTGGAGTTACAGCATCAGTCTGTTGCCACTGATATTACAAGATGCTGAATAAATCTCATCTGATCAAATAATTTAATACCAATTCCTGTACAATCCCAGTCAATCCATGCTAATAGCACAATACAAGGCAACAAAATTGAAAGAGGTAAATGGTCCCAGTGTACAACTTTAGCTAAACATTAATTTTACCGAAATTATTTTTTAAATCTTCATCAAAACCGAAGTTTTCAGCATTAATATATTCTGTTAATAGAACAATGCAAATATTTAATGAAAACCTGAAACAAAAACAAAAAGCTAAGCAACTTAAAAAGCTTAAAACAAATTTATACCTGTGTAGTCACTATCCTTGTTACATTAATTAGATCCTCAAGGCATTATACTACACTCAAGGAGTGAGAAAACAAACGTTGCTTCTACGACAGGTTTAGATCGACGAAATCTTGTAGCCCTAGCCTTGTTACTTGGCTGTGATTATCTACCACACGGTGTGGCTGGAGTGGGGCGTGAAATGGCTCTCAAACTTATGGCTGCATTGAAAGGTTTCGACTTGCTTAATAGGTAACGGTATCTCATTTCAGTTTTACACAATTATCAGGGCTTTTCCCAAAGTTTAAGTCCATAAATCTGAGCTGGAATTGCTGTCAGCTATATTGGTGAAACAACCCGATACCGACACCGCACAGATGCATGGGATAGGAAGCCCTTCACATTAGATGGCAAAAACCAACTTTAAATCAACAAATTTTAAAAGCAATTCAACATTAAGCTATCATTGTAATTGAAATGAACTTTCTGTATATACATCCAGTTGCATTTAAGCTAGAAGCTAACTGGCATTGTAACAGCACACAGATAATGGGAGTTATATTCTTCCTAATAAAAAAAAATTGTTGATGTTACAACATGTTACTATTTGTGTAGTTATAAAAGCATTTTTTTCTCTGCATCTATTCATAATGCTATTATGCAGGTTTCAACAATGGAAAACAGATGCGTCTCAGAACAACGAATTGTCGGGCATTGAGAGGGCAGTTAAGAGGTATGTTTAAAAAACCTAGCATTTTTGAGTTTCTTAAAAATTTCTTGTTGGTGTTAAAACATGTGGATCGGTTGTCTATTTGCCTTCTGTTGATTAGAATACTATTGTGCGGTGTCTTATGGAAATAGTTTTGATAGCCTAATCGTTTATAATCACAGTTTATCATTGATTGCTAAATGAGTAGCACACGTACAGTATATAACAATATGATGTAAAATGATTTATACAGCTGTTACGAAAACGTTGACATCTGCAGTGGTAAATACCATCATCGAAAGGAATTATTTAAGTTCGAAAACGTGTTGCTATTTATTGTACATTCATCTATAAATTAATGATGCCACAATCATACAGTAACAATCTTTTCTTGGTTATTGGCACTCTTTGGCTATGAAACAGAAGTTGCATTTCTTTTGTCAGTGAGCCTGAGAACTGTTGCAACATATACGTGCCAGCTGCATTTGCTAAGTTTTGACTAGTGTAGATATCAACCTTTTTTGAAATAGCTGTATCCCAATTTCTTCTCCCTGACAAGATAGGCGAAGCCAGTATGAACTCGTTACCCAGGGTTCTTCTGCACTCAGCAAGTTGTTTATCTGAACATTTTCATTTTCCAGGAAAGCTTTGGATGACAAGCACTTTCCCAGTCAAGAGGTACGAAACAAAAAACTTTAATTCAAATTGTAATTTAAAAGTGAATTCTCCATATAAAATTTTTAAATATTTGGGTGTAAATGTTTTGTTAAAAACGAACGTTTGCGGTCGACTTGACCTTTATCAGGTTTGAACTGCATTTGTTCCCAAGAGGAATAACATAATAGCTTTTGTTAGAACATATATTTAAAATGTCGTCTTTGTACCCGCATTTTTTAAACCTGATGATGGTCAAGTCGACCGAAAACGTTCGTTTTTAACAAAACGTTTATAGCCAAATTTCAAAATAAAATGTAATTTCTCATATGCTTATCAGCATCATTGTTAGTATAGATATTGTTCATCTTACATGTTCGTACTGGTTACTGATTACTTCTTGTTTATCTACCTCTTCATACAGGGCTCCCAAGGGATCATCAAAAATCATTATTTTGCTTTTAAAAATTTAAGGCCTTAAAAGGGTCTTAAGTTGCTAGAAATTCTGGTTGAATTTCAGATAAAAAGAGTTATCTTTTAATCAAATCTTGAAGTTTACTTAACAGTTGTGTATTCTCTGCATTTTTGCTAATTTTTGCTGCTCGCATCGACTGATTGCTTCTCTGGTTTGATGGATTCTGAGCCTGCCACCATTCTGGACTGCGTGCGTTTTGTGGGTAGTACGTGCAGCTGATTATGAGATATCACGTGACCTCGATACCATGTGCATTCCCGCACAGGCGTTTCTTAGTGATCTACTATTTCAGTAAAGTTTATGAAAGCAAAAATACATGTAACTTTATATTTCAGTTAGGTGATCCAAAACGTAGTACTTCCACTGAACGTATTATTATATGCAAGAAGCAATATACAGTGGGGGTTTTTTTGCTGATGGAATGATGAGATTTTGAATTTAATATAATTTTCATTGTTTTTCAATTTTAGTAAATATTTTCCGAAAGTGTTATAAATCTTGTTTACCGTGGAACAATCATAGTTCCATGTTATAAAAAACTATATTTTGCGCATTTCTGTTGTAGGTCGTCCAGAAAAAATAGACCTTCAATTTTCAGATTTTTGGCATTAAAAAATCTTAAAACGGTCTTAGATTTTTGGAGTCTCGATCTGGAGCTGCGGGAACACTGTTGTATAACAATAATGTCTTAATTGGTAAAAAATTATGAAATTATTTTTCTAAGTAGTTGTACTTGTACTTGTACTTTGAGTGTGAATAAATCTATTGTTGTTGTTACTTGTTGGGCTTGTTTTTCTTATAAGAATCAATATCAAACCATCATTCATCAACAGTTGAACTGTGTTGTCTACTTTTTAAGTATGATTTGTACGATACAAATTCTGTGGGATATACTCCCAATATCTTTATTAATGCATCAATTCCGTAAACGCTGCACACAAGAACTCTGCTGTTGGTCAACACATGTATATTCTACACGGATCAGTAGAAACTATGCTAAATGCATTCAAAAAAAGTCTATTGCAATGAAAACTTCTAAAACAATCTCTTTGGAATTTAGGAAATTAAATTTATACATGCGTCTTTGGGGTTTTCTACTTTTTTTATTACGCAAAAGCCCATGGAAGCAATAAGTTAATTATTATTAACTATTATCATTATCAATATTCATTATTATTATTATTATTATTGTTATATTATGGAAGGTGATAAATGAGTTCCTTAGCAAGAAGACGTACCCTAAATCAGTACGTACTAAGGCTGTGTGTACTAATTTGGCATCACTTCAGGTGGGTGACATTTTTTGGGGTTTAGCATTTGTCTGTTAGTTCTTAGGAGATTTGGACTGGTAATGTGAGAATCATAGAATGAGTCGCCAGAACTGTTTCAGTCTAGATTGTATTCTGGTTTAGAAATGCATGGTGCAAGGTTTTAAGCATAAAGTTTTTCTCTTTTAAAATCTTTAAGAAATAACTGTTACTCTGTACACCGAGGCAACTGGGCCAAGGAAATTAAAGTGCTAACTGGTATCTCAGAGGTTTTAAGTTCGACCCTCCTTGTCTGTTGGGGTTTTCACACTGAAAAGCCCTTTTGCATGGAAAAATTTTCATTGTGTATTTATTTATATTGATATAGTTATGGTTACCTTATTTCTGCAATGTTCTGAATCAGTTAAACTTGAATATGGTTTCAAACAGGAATTCTGTTTGAAGTACTTGGAATGGCCACAGGATTACACAAGAGAAAAAGTAAGTAATGATTATTTGTAAGAAATGTAAAAGATTATATTTATAGGATGATTTTAATTCCTTTTGAATATATCCCATCCCCTTCCGAATATAAGCCTGCCCAAAAATACTTACCACCCACGGCATATAATCAAGATATTACCATGTAATTTGCATAGAAAACCAGAAAAATCTCGTAAGTTTTTCTTTCTATGATAAGGACGAAAATCTGGAATCTTCTGTCAACCCAGGTTCTACCACTTATCACATACTGGCAAATGGACAACATGGATCCCCGTCAGACTGCATCTCCTTGCACACAAGTTGTTCGACCGCAGGGGTGCGTAAATCTTTATCAAGGCAAAGTATTCTTCTTCAATTCTGTTACCATCATATAATAATATAACATAATATAATAACAGGAATTGTTAAATAACGTATTGTGTTCTATTTGATTGAATTGTATTGTATTGTATGGTAATACAAGGTGTTGAACGTTGTCTGCTACGTTAATGAAGATGATGAGTATGACCGTGATGATAATGATAATGATAATAAATAAAATAGCAGTAGTAATTTATTCTCATTAAGATCGAAGTATTTCAATACAATATGATATTATATACTGAGCAAGAAATTACAGGATTATACTGACACGTATGTTGAATCAATATTTAGAATTGTCGCGCTGGATTTAGTGCTTTGTTTTGAATTTCTGTTTTGTTTCAAAGGATTCTAAAAGAACGTGTTCAAATGAAAGTGGAGTGTTACGAAGTGCTATGGCAAAACGTTTCCCTGGGCAGCACTTGTTCATCTTCGTTTGTTACCATAGAAACCAGAAAAGTGAGTGAAGCACTATTCGTGTCCTATAAAGCTTTTTCTTTTAAAATTAAATATTGCATGTCTTGATTATTACTAATATGCGAATAAGATATTGGAAACGTTCTGACGGTAACTTTGATTCCAATTTTTTCTACGAAAAATGTATGTAGCTTTACACAGTCATGCTGTGGCCGAGGCACGGCCCAGACCCTTGCGACTTCCCGCCGTTTTGGGTCACGTGACATTTTGTGAACGGGAGTCGTGCATGAAGAGACTCGTGTTAGTATTTGTCGTTTAGTTATTGAATTTTATTTGTTTCAAAGACTGATTCCTGTATAGGGCTGACAAAGTTTTAAGGTTATTTACGGTCATCCAAAGATCAGTAAAACTTGCAGCCGTTGAAGGAATAAACTGCTCCGAGTGGCAGCTGCACATGCTATGGCATCTTCTCTTTGGCAAAAATTGCCCTTCGATTTAAAAACGTGACTGCTAGCGTATTTCGCTAGAAACTTTAACTTCACCTTTTGCTGATTCAGAATGACCTAATACACTAAATTCATCTACACTTTGTTCCTATCTTCTGTCAATTGATCACCGCATTATAGTTAATACTTCTCAATTTTCTTCCTATAGCATTACATTGCACTTACATTGAGTATACTAGTGTTGAATGTATAGTATTAATTTAAAATAGGTATGATTTATTTTGTATATAGTATTATTTATTTTTCACCTGATAGAAGTGCGTTGTTAAAAATGCGAATGAACGAATGATGATGGGCTAATGAGTCTTTAACAAAAGGTTTACCGTTACCACGCACCCAACATGAAACAAAACAGTAATACATTGTATTTTGTTTACCATGTTTTATAGACAGTCCACTCTGATGACTAGACACTCAACTTGCTTTTTGATTTTCTTGCAGTTGTTTAAGGAAAGGTTTCCTGCAGTTGTTGAGGAATTTGAAAACCAGCGACGACTGAAACAAACAAAGCAAGGAAAAGGTAGAATTTGTGAAAGGTTTTTCATTTTAGATGTGGAAATAATTGGAACATAATTAAGTGACCAATTCTATGTTAATCCAGATTCCATAACTAGTTTACAGTTTGCAAAAAACAGATTTAATTCAGATTGCTGTTTTAACATCTCCTAACTTTAAAACAAACTTTAAGTCTATGACACCTCGTTGTAACTGAGCTGCGATTTTGTAACTCCAAGGCTACGTTTAAAACAAATTTGTTTCGCCAAGTTTAGAGGTGTTTTATCAAGGCACAAACTTAAGAAGAAGTAAAAAAGAAGTTTGTGTCTAAAGAAATTGTTTTGTGCAAAAACTAGCTCACACGTGCGTTTTGCATTGTCATTGTAACGTACAGATTTCGTCTTGTGTCTGAATCAGTTGAATATGGTCCCTTTTAGATTCACTGTTACTTTTGTTCTAATTTTCTGACAATCATCTACTTTTTTGATCTATCGAGCGCTAGAAAAATCTATCTAGCGTGTATTAAAGAGCCTGATGTAGCGTAAATCTCAAGTGTATTCATCTCTTTTCATAGGAAAGCGGAAAAAAGATAACATCGCTCCTTCTGCTGCTACTCTGTCAGAAGACGAAGTTGAAGTATTAGCTGTAGGAATGTCATCTTTAAGCGTTGCTGACAAGGTAGAATCGAAGTGTTATGGCTGTTTACCAGATATGGAACCTGGTTTTTCCAACGGCGCACAGATAGCAGAAGATGTCTTTGATGATACAAAATACGGTTTAGATGTATCCCCTGGTTTTAAAGTTAAAGAACTTACAACAGATGTGCCAGAATATGCTGAAGGTATGTAAAGTGTAACAATGTTATCTAAAGCACAGTTTCCGCAGTGAAAAAGGATAAAATGGATGCAGTGTTCTTTTTTCCTTATTTCATTAAAAGTTAGTTTGCGTTCATTTGAATCCTTGCTTGTAAAAAATGAATGAACAATATCCTTAACACCATTTTGTAAACTTATGATTTTGATATAAAACCGTTTGTATACTATTTGTATTTTTGTTGGTGTTGTAGACGGCACAGACGTTCAAGATTTCAGTTCAGCAGAGGGTTGCAACGTAGCTGCTGAAGAAAACGACGACGAAAGTTTCTCATTTCCATCACTGGCTGAAAGACTGTCAAAGAAGGTTAATCTTTGTAGTATTTACACTGCATCTTCAGAAGTTAAGAAAGGTATGGATGGAAATTTGGCTGGAAATGCTATGGAAGAAACTAACAAGGTTATAGCAAATGAAACAACATGTGAAAGTATGGAAAAGGATAACAATAAAATCAACCGCTCACAAAATACTCAGACGAAATTGCCAACAAGCGTTCAAGACAGCGTAAATATTACTTGCCATTCGTTGCAGCAACAAGAAGAGACAAGTTTTGCCGAAGAAACTGAAAAGTTAGTAAACAGTTTTACATCTCCAAAAAGACAATTGATGAAGCCACTGTTAAACAGTTACGACGTGCAAAGCTTTAAGGACAACTTGAGTTATGTTACTACCGTGGATAAATTGCGTAATGGTGATGTCATCGAAGTTATCGAACTCATTTCTCCAGGGAAAACAGCTATTAACCCTTTTACGTCAAGTAAAGGTGATTCTGCGGATCATAAATCTTCTAATTTTCAAGTTAGCGACGTAGAACACGAGACTTGGCAGCAGTCAAAGGAAATATTTTTCAGCATACCTAATAAGACAACTCATTTTATGTATTCAAAAACGAAGCCTTTAGTAGAGCTTCTTGGAGAACCTGCTCAAAGCGAAGGAAAACATCCAATAACTCACACGGTTACTGAAAGTTTGCTCGTAGATCCTTATGAAGAGAGGTTCGAAAATGAAGGATCAAATATTTCTTCTTCTTCAGTCGATGATGTGTTTGCTGAATCTCCACTGAAGGATGATGGAGTATTTGCAATGTCATCTCTACGAGAAAGGTTGACGGAACGGATAGAAAAGAAGAAATTATACAGTCTTGACTCTGACAACGTTTTGTTAGTTGACAGTAATAGCGAAAACTTGAAATACGGCGTAACGGAACTTAGCGAAGAAAACAGCTACCGGAAAACTTTTTCTGGAAATTCTAAGAACAAAGAAGTGGTGAGCAAAGAAAATAAGTATTCAGGAAAAGAAAAGGAAAAGGAAAAAGAGAACATTGGAAGAATAATTCAAGAGAACAAAAACGCTTTTTCGGACATGCCACAAAGCGAGAAATCAAATGTTGTCCAGGAAAAGAAAAGAGTCAGAAAAAAGACAATTCCTAAAAGTCAGCGAAAAAGCTGCACTGATTCACCCCAGGAGATCGATGCATTCCATAAGAAGCGTGTGAAGGACAATAACGATCTCAGAAAATAGTTTCAAAATGGTGTGTACCCATCACAGGAATTAATCGTAATGCACCGGTCACTGTTATGCTCGTGGGGGAGGGGTGGGGAATAGGGTTAGAATTGAGATTTTAACAGAATTTCAAGTCAAGCAAGCTTATCAAATATTCCATACTATAGGATTGACCAACACCTGTGCTGTGTCAAAGACCATTCCCTCGCGATAGCTTGGCGTTCAAATTCCCCATTTCATACCACCCTTCCCCCTTGGTGGATAATAACAACGTCGCTTGGCATATATTTTTTACTAGGTACCTACTCAATATGGTGCAAGCGTATTCCTTTTTTTCCAAACGTAATACGAAGGAATCTTCGAACTGTGGGGTCAATTAAACTCACACAATTCAGTGGCGTCAAAAGGTAAAAAACTGTGTTTCTGCCATCTAAACTTTGTAAAATCCGAATCTCGCTTCTTCGTTAAGCTTTAGTAAATATATTTTTGTTGTATAATTCGACCTCGGTAAAGTGTTGCGTTTTATCATATACATATTTACTCCCCAAATTTCCATTTAGTAAGTTTCCATTCGTTCATTGCTGTTAGCCAAACACAATCCGGGTATCGTCATTTCACTTGTGAGAAAAACGATACTCCCAATCAGAAGCGACAACGATAATTTGAAAATTTTTGTCGTTAGAAATGCTATCCCCAATTATTTTTATGTTTACAGTCGTCCGACCAACCCAAAATTTTTCAATTAAAATTTGCTAAAAAAAGTAGAAACATTTATTAATGTATGTAAATAACATGCTGATACAAGCTGATTTTATTTTATGGCCTAAGTAAATCATAATTTTTGTACGCGACACGTCAAAGAGAATACATCGGTATCATCACGCACTAATCTTACAACGGAACTCATGCCGTCCAGACGTGATGCGTGCGAACCGGCAGATGTTTTATGTTTCAACTCAGTATTTACGCTACAAAGTAATAAATTGACGATAAAGAACAACACTATACGTTAAATAAAGCGACATTTCGCCGGTAAATGTTATACCATCTGAGCTAATCCCCCAGCCTTGTTACTTTGAGTATCTTAACTGTGTTATCTTTATGAAACATGGGTTTTAGTACAAAAAGATGGTTGATGGATCCGGCTATTGATTCCTGTACCTCGTGCATGCGACGCACGCGCTCTTCGATCTGAGCTAATTCCCCAGGCAGGCTAGTTTCAGTATCTCAATATCTTTACAAAAGCATGTTTTGAGAATCCGGGTATCGATCGCGATACCTCGTGAATGCGAAGCACGCGGTCTACCATCAGAGCTAATCCCAAAGCCTTGTTAGTTTGAGTATCTTAACTCTGTTATCTTGATGAACAAGGGTTTCAGCACAAAATGATTTTTGGAAAATTCGGGTATTGATCCCGGTACCTCGTGT
>JAOBYJ020016248.1:0-11224 GCA_025403565.2 Palythoa heliodiscus
ATTTTAATTAGTCATAAACAGGGTGTGCTTTATACTTCATGTCATAAACAGGGTATCAAAATACCCATTTTTTTGTCTTAAACAGGGTCAGGGTTTGACAACATGGGCGGCACACCCCCACCCATATGAGGTGGGAGTACCCCCCCCGGGCTGTATGTATAGTGATCTATAAATCGAACTCCTACACAATACTGTGTATGAATATGTTGATGTCAATCAATTGCAATCCGTAACAATACGATTCTGTTGATCCATCCAATTTATGCATGGAACTTGCTTACAATCCAGTATGAAATGTACGATAACTTTAGAATGGTCGCAAAACATGTTTCGCTTTGAGTTGTTTGAAAGAAACTTTAGTTTTTTTAGCAACTTACCTCTTATCAACTTTATCGTTCATACAATTAACTGCAGTAATTTTTAGTGTTGCAACAACAGTAAGGAGGTTCTTGTTTCTCACTTCAGCCTTGATCCACAATGATTTGACTACAAGACGGTTGAACGATATGTAGGGATGAGAGAATGTTGTACACAATGAAAATGAATGAGATAAAACTCCGGGGTTTTCCAGAGTTCATAAAGGTGATCTTTGTTGCTTTGTTTTAAATCAGTTAGCTGTAGCAACAGGTTTGTACTTGCCTTATTCCATATTAATGATATACATATTTGAGGCGATGTTTTGCTAAACACACGATGCACTAAGTACATAAACGTTTTCGTGAGATGTTCATAATATAGAAATCAAAATAGCTTCTATGAGTCTTAGAACACGGACCGAAAAATCCAAATTTTTTTCAGCAATAAATATAGCATTTATCTATAAAATGGCCACAAATATTAATTGGTCGAGTAATTTTTAGGTATGCTCTTCGTTGCTATTTTTGTTAGTTGTAGCAACAGGCTTGTACTTGCGTTATTTCATCAGTAATGATATACATATTTGAGACGATGTTTTGGTAAACACACGATCCACTAAGTGATTGTTTTCGTAGACATGTTCATAATTATAGAAATTAAAATAGTTTCTCTGAGTCTTAGAACACGGACGGAAAATTCCATATTGTTCTGAGGAATAATTATAGCATTTATCTGTAAAATGGATACAAATTTTAACTGGTCGAGTAACTTTCAGGTATGCTCTTCGTTGCTATTTTTGTTCGCGCACTTGATAAATTCACAGTTGGTACCCGAATGACGTCACAACCATCGATGTTTTATTGAATTCGATCTACCAAGCCCCCTGATAATCTTAAAGGGCAAAACAACCGACTTCAACCTATTGTAAAAAAGCTAGATTTATCTCCATGTCATCTTTTGGAAAAAGGTTTCACTAAAACTCTATATATCATAAAGTGCAAAACGTTTTACGTCCTAGGACTTTTACCCTGTTGAGTTGCTTTTAAGCAATGGGAAGAATAACATAAATAAACATTGAACTGGTCATGTCGTATCATAAATTCGGGGGTTGAAGGTGAATAATGAATAATGAATAACGGTCCAAAATTGACTTGGAATAATAAATTATTGTATTAGATCCTTTAGGAATAATGAATAACGAAGAAATGATAAAAGAATAATGAAATATGCGAAAGCTTGCAAAATGAATAATGAATTATGAAGAAAAAATGGCTAGGAATAATGAATTATTGTCCACAAATAATTCACCTTCAATCCCCGACATAAATGCCTAAAGGACACTAAAAGCGGGTTGACAACAAAGATTAAGAGACTGATATGATGTCAGCAAACTTGTAGATTGTTCCGTTATTTCTGGTGAAAGAACTGATGCTACGTAGAGATGTTCACAATATGAAATCAAAATGGAGTCTGTGAGTCTTAGACACGGACGGAAAATTCCAAACTGTTTTCAGGAGTAGCTAAAGCAGTTATCTATAATTGGACACAAATTTCAAACTAAAAAACACAAAATATTCAGAAGATAATTTAATATACGCTCTAACAATCAGTTTGATACCTAGATGAAAAAAATCGACCAAATAATCGACGAGATATAAGGAAACATGTAATATTGCTATGCGGAACGCGAGTGACCCAGGCCTTAATTGGCCTGAGTTGTTTCCAAACGAAAGGCTAACGCGTGAAACGTCAGCTGTCTTTATACAACCTACGACGAGTTTGTATTTATCTCATAGTACATTTTATAATCGCCGATCCAACCAAAAGCCTTTTTAAAAACTATCGTAAGAGATATAAAGGTAGCAGTGTTACTGAGAACCATCAATTTCCATCACTCCAGTCCGACTTCCGGTTACCATCAGTTATACAGATCATATAGGGCAAAAATGTGGCGACGCACAGAAATTGTCGAAAACAAAGTTATCTAATAATAGAAGTATTAGTAATAATAATAATAATAATAATAATAATAATAATAATAATAATAATAATAATAATTGTAATAAATAACTTTATTATCCACGGTAAGAATTAAAGCCATTTATTAATATTCAGCTTGTGGGGCCGTGCCAAAAAAGTAAATAATGTAACTAAATGTAATACAATGTAATAATAATTACTAATAAATAATAAATAGTTAATCTACAGTCCAAAATTTGAATATTTAAAAATTTTGATAGCCTAAAATACATCAAAATACACTTTTTGAATTCAATGATATAAAAACTCGCTGCTAATCCGTTGCTGCGTTAACGAGAAAAAAATCACTGGTGAAGCTTAGATGAATCAGGGGAATCAGGTGGGCGCTATTTACACTTTAAATTTTTGATTGACAGGCCATATAATATTTCGTTTATCTTTGTATATTACCCATGACAATGTAAATTTACCCTTTAGACCTGATGAAGACCGGTTGTGGCCGGTCGAAATATAGTTACTAAAAATCTCACCGTTGTTTGTCAGCTTTTCATATATTTATTTTTAATTGGTTTATTTAGCTGACTTGGTCCTTCAGGATCCAACGTAACAGAAAGTTGTCATCATTCGCGCCTCCCACCTCTACGACTCAGGATCGAATCCTGTGCTCCGCACGTAGGCTGAGATTTGTCGATCTCAATCTGACTCCGAGGGTTTTTCTTCGGGTACTCCGGTTTTCCTCCCTCAGCAAAATCGACTTTCACGCCAACATCTGAGCCAAGGGTGGCACCTTGCATGAGAGTTTGTTCCCGTTCGTGCTAACCCGTTTGGGCTAACAAGTAGCCCAATAAAATTGTTAAATTAAAATTAAATTAAAAAAAAAATTAAAAATTGAATAGTTCCCTGAAGGCCTGTTATTTCCAACCCCCCTCCCCCCTCGCATACGTGCTAATATTGCTAATACTTTCCAGGACGGGTGTTAGAGTATTCCAAATAACAGCCCCTCGGTAGCGAATGGAGTTTTTCATGACATAGGTATTAAAATGAGGTACAACTATGTTATTATTGTTTCTTAGATTATGCTTTAAGTTTCGTTCTTGAATCATGTTCCCCATGCTTGGGGGTGTGGCCTCGTAATAGATACTAGACTGTACATTGATTTGGCTACTTTATCTTTATAAATTAATGAGGTTAAAAGACATCCAGCTGGTTACAAAAGATACACAAATGGCATGTGAAATGCATAAGATTTGAGCTAGCTTTTCGTGATACCTGAAGTTTAACCAAAAACCTTTTTTTCAAACCACAAAATAAATTGCCACCAGTCACTCGCCATCAAAAAATAGGTGGTCACAATATACAAACATTTTTCCCGTAAAACTTAAATAATTGTCCAGTTGCATTATATTAGTTAATCTAGGAAATGTTTTTTTTTCTGGCACGGTAGTTTTATCCAGCTAATGCTTTCCCCCAGGATCAAAATTCTCGATGATCGTGACGGCAACGACATAATTGGTTGGGAGGCTCTGGGTACAAATCAGATAAAAAGTGTCAGCGGTCTTTTATACTTTTGCGCGTGCGCTTACGTATGGAAAACGTGCATGCAACATGGCGGACGAAATAGCACTTTTGCAGTGGTGAGAGAAATATGTGGTCTTAGCATATTTAGAGGGAAATAAGCCCAACAAAGTGGCTTGAATTTAATATGGCACTCAGTAAGAAAGATCTCGAGGAGCTGAAACCATGGGTAGAGAACGCGGTAAAAAGACAGCTCGGATATAAGGAAGATACGGTTGTAAAGATTGCACTATTTTGTGTTTCAAAAAACCTTGACAGAAAGTCATGTTGTGATCAGCTTTCTTCCTTGCTAGATGACAACCTTGCTCCGCAGTTTGTGGAAGATTTGTTTAATCTTGTCACTCAACTAAAGGAAAGTAAAAATGCAGTTTCGGGAAAAGGTGCACACCAGAAGAAACGAACATTGGAAGATGTTTTCGGCGATGAGGCTGGGGAAGATCAGGGCTCGTTACAAGCTTTAAAGAGAACAAAACAAAGCAGATTTGACGCTCTTAAAGATGATGATGTACCACTACCACCCACAGTACCAGATCAAGGGGAAGGACCAGCGCCGTTGAGTCAAACTCAAATCAGTGCCATGATGGCAAACATGAAAAAACAAATCGAGGAACGAAAGCGTCAGCTGACAAGTATAAGGCAAACTCAACCTGTGGCTCCTGCACCATCTGTTGTTCCACCAGCTGCAATGGTTTCTCAGCAGAATGTTGTGCCGTCATTGCTACAACAACAGCAGCTCATGAATGAAGCCATAGAGAAAGCCAAAAGAGCTGCCGAGTTGCAGGCGAAAATCCAGGCAAAGCTAGCAAGTAAACCTAATTTGGTAAGTGCCTTTCAAAACACTATTTGTTAAATTAACTCAAGGCATGTAAGTTACCCTTTTTTACTGCATTAAAGATTTTTTGTGTTAGTGGTACACTGGAGCCATCGTATTACAATCTTATTACTTCATTTAGAGTTCATTAAGTTCTCATTAAACTCAGTTCTCAGGCCTGACACTTGACAAGTGCAGGAGCAAACCTCATCAGTTCTGTCTCATATAGCTCAACTAATCCTATTACCTCGTTCAGAGTTCATGAGTTGGTACCAAAGTTTAGTGTAGAAAATGATTAAAAGTTCTCATTACTCTCAGTTCTCAGGCTCGACACTTACAAGTGCAGGAGCAAACCTCATCAAGTCTGGTCTCATACAGCTGAACACATCTGTTAAGGAAGCAGACCAGGCCAAACCTGCACCTCTTATACTTGATGCAGAAGGAAGAACTATAGACTCCACAGGAAAAGCTGTACAGCTGACCAGCCGAATGCCAACATTAAAAGCAAACATAAGAGCTAAAAAGAGGGAGCAGTTTAAGATTGAGAAGCCGTCAGAGGATCACTTAACTGAAAGCAACTACTTTGATCCCCGTGTTGGGTAGGTAGTTTGCAGTTATCTTTTTTCATGCTTTATATCCAGTTAATTACCTTGAAAGAATCATAAGGCAGGGTGCAAAATAGGAAAAACATTTGGACTGCAATCCACATTTTAATGGCAATCCAAATAATTTTTGACCAGCCACTTTCAATTTTTGAACTGTCAGTTTTTTTCATACAAAGAAGTCGAATGGAAATTGAAGCATTTTGCTTTATTTACTATCAAATTGCCTAAAATATGCTAATTGGGACAGTGTTAAATGGGAGTAAAACAATAATTGCCTGGAGAAATACTTCAGCTGATATGTTACACAACTGGATCTTTATGGACGGGTTGAGTACATCTTGTTTTGAACTGATATGTTGCCCAGCTGGACTTTTATGGACTGGTGGGGTACGTATGAAAATCATTTTTGGAACCAGTATGTTGTATGGCTGGACCTTATTGGACTGATGGGGCACCTGTCAAAATTTAGTTTGAACTGGTAAGTTACAACACTGGACCTTTATACACCAGTAGGGCACATATAAAAATTTTTGTTTGAACTGGTATGTTGCGCAACTTGGTCACACAGTTGTGCCTAAAAATTGAAAACTGGTCGCATTTAAATGTGCTTGGAAAAAAAGACAAACTTTGAGCCCTGTGCACTAAGTAAATTGTTGATATTGCTCATGAGGGTCAAGTATATGTGATCATATTGTTGATATTACCCATCAGGGTCAAGAATGCTGTGAGGACCAAAAGGATGTTTAGATTCCATGAAAAAGGGAAATTTCAGGCTTTGGCTCAGAGAATAAGGGCAAAGGTAACAAATATGGTTTAGTAATAATACTAAATAGTGTAATAATAATTGTAATAATTATAATAATATTGTTATTTTTATTATTATTTTTATTTTTATTAATAATAGCTAAGGTAACAAAAGTTCTCAGGCAAGTCACCATAATCTTTCATAAGAGCCCTGTGATTAGAATGACAGCAGAATTATATTTCCCAGTAAGTAAAATAAATTAATTCATTGAACAGAGCAGTTTTAGAGAAATTTTTAAGTTGCTTAGAACTAGATAACAATAAATAAGATAAATTTCTTGTAGCCATGAGTCAAGAAACAGTAGAAATGACTTAAAGCATCAGATCAAACTGTAAGCTATCTGTAAGTACTGTAATTTATAATTCAACAATAATATTCAAAATAAAAGCATGCAAAGCTATTGGTGAATAACCTATCATGTGATATCTGCTTGAAGGCAAAATATCAATGAACACAACAGGGTAAAATTGAAATGAAAATGAAATTAAGTGAAAAATGACCAAGAATTCAACCTCTAGGTTCAGGACCACATCAATCGAAAAGAAGGCAGAACTCATAAACAATTCTGTGCCTCAATACACAAAGAATTCTATAAACTAATAGCACTCACCAATAATTGCTAGCCTGTGTCACAGCCAGTCTGAACCTCCGGCATACACAGTTTGTACGATGGATACCAAATTCTTGTTCTGTTTTGCATGGATATGGTTAATGTTCTCTGATTGCCTCAGTTGGTTTTTTATGTGCTTTGTAATTGGCTTAAAACATGACATACGATGAAGTAAACAAAGTGCTGTCATTCGCAGTTCAGTGTTCTGTTGACCTTTTGCTAAAAATAGTTGGTTCCCTGCATTTTGGATTTGAAAAGATTGAATATGTATGTATTATTTGTTGACTTGTTGTAATTTATGCTTGCATGACATTGAAAAGCCTCAGGATAGATAATTGATTGAAAAGGGACATTAAAAAAACATTAACCTGATTGGCAAAACTCAAGAACAAGCTTTTAGGATCTGTTATGCAAACGTTACATACTGTAATATGTATAAAACTGGAACATCTGCCTACTGCACCACAGGCTAGCCATTCGCTTGGCAAGAAAATTACTTTACTGTTTTTGTTTTGAGATATACAGGCCCTTGGATTAAAAATGTCCCCAAAGTCTCACAAATGTTCACTTTTATGATAGTTTTTTAGCCTTGAACCCACCTGTGTACAGTAGCTCAGTACAAAAAGCATAGCTGAGGAGTTTTTTCACTACATTAGTAAATGTTGTTAAAGATAATGTAAAGCACTGACTTTTTAGCTGACATAGTCAAATCTAATCTTGGTTAATTTGAATCTTTTATTGCTTTTTACAGCAGTATTACAATTAATTCAAAAGGGTCTATAAAACACCTCCCTCATTTTAACTGTCATCCATGAGTATAAGCTTGCAAGACTCACAATGTTTTAGTGGTTATTTGTAGGGTTTTTTACACTTCAAAATAAGGGTAGCTATTGGATTCCTTACAGTTTATTCAAAAAAAAATTGAAACTTAAAGTTGGTTTCTGTTTGTTGTAGTCCCAACTGGAAAAGCTTCAGAAGGAAATTGCTGCCGTTGCCAAGAAAACTGGTATATCATCGGCCACCAAGTTGGCGCTTATTGCCCCAAGTAAGAATGACCAAGAAATGGGAGTACCAGATGTCGAGTGGTGGGATCAAGTGGTTCTCCAGGGGAACTCTTATGCAAGCTTTGACAAACTGAAACACGATGAAGAATTATTTAAGTCTGTAACACAACTGGTTGAACATCCTGTTCAAAAACACCCTCCTGGTAAGTGAAAATTGTTCACTCATACTGTGATGATAATCTCTGAATCAATCTTATCCTTCCTCTTTAAAAGAACTCCCAGTTTGAAAACCCCAAGTGCTGGTCATTATGAGCTGTATGAGCATGAAGGTGCAAGTGAGTTTCTAGATGGATCTGGGGGCATGCTCCCTTCAAAACCTTTTAAAATCAGGGTCTTTAAAATGGCCATTTCTGGCATATTAAGATAAATTCTTTTTTTATTAGCCACAGTTAAATGAGGAATTAAAATTACAGTAGGGTTTTTTGACCAGAAGTGAACTTGCATGGCAGTTGGTGCACTCAATTGATCAGTAAACAAACCATTTTTTGGGTGAAACACATTATTTACTTTTCAAAACATTTTATTTACAATTCGTGTACAGTTTTTCAACATGTTTTACAACTCATTTATTTGTTATTTGTAGGAATCAAGGCCTGGAAATTAAGATTCTTTTAGAAATTGGCTGATTTTATCGAAAATGCAGACCTTGATCACAAAGGCAGGTTTTTACTCAGTTGCAGCAAGTCACAGGGATCAAATGTTCAAATGTAGGTCCGAACTGCCTGTGGTTGGTCATTTGGGGTCTACGCCTTACATTTTGAAGCATAAAAAGTGATGCTCAATAAACAGTGCTTTAACTAAGTTTTCTATGGTGATGTGGTTGGCACAGTGGTAAGATCTCTGCCTTCCAACCACAAGGTCCGGGTTCAAATCCCGGCGCTGCCGAGTGTTGAACATTTGTGTGACCTTCCAATGCTCGACTTTAAGGAAAATTTCTTATTGTACATGAGACAACCAGCAATTATTTTTTATTCATCGCTCCGGAGTTGAAGTTGTCCTAAAAAAATGATCGCTACCGTGTTTAGAAAAACCCATTTAAATGTATTAAAAACTAATATTAGCTTTTGCTGAAAACAGCCTAGACAGTTCGTCTCCCTTATGGTAAAAAAGCAGACGAGATTTACAATGCAAGCGCCTGAGTTACTTGGGTTTTCTGACCAAAAGAATTTAGAAGTTAAATATAGTTTTAAAATCAAGCCATACTACTGTACATTAAAGTGCAGCTTTCTTTATTTTATACCGTTTAAAAAAGGATAGGCCATGGTCATGTTAGTAAATACTTGTTTCCATAGTGCTCAATTTATAGTGAAAATCAATGTTTTTGCAGTAACAATATTTCAATTGGACTTGCCGTTTAAGTCAGCTTTATTTGTTGAGAAAGACAAAGATTTTGCTGCTAACAGCTAATGAAACCAAACTTTAGTCAATTTCCTAAATGATATAAGCAATTAGATTTTTGACATCAATGTTTATTCAATCTCAAACGTAACATGGAAAAACCAAGAACGTTGATTAGAAATCCAATAACACTTTTACAGTTGAGGTCAATTTGAAGCAAAATTCACAGCAACAAAATGCAGAATGATTCAGTTCTGAAAATTTCAAACTAGGAAATATAATTATACATAAGCTACAGTATGTCATTATCAAGAGGTTGGTTTTAGTCATCCAAAGGACGACTAAACGATTATATTGGTTGCCCCACAAAAATTCCAGTCGTCTCTGACAACCGGACAACCGTAAAAATAGATCACTGCCTTCTTTTCCACCAAAACTGACTCAGTTTTCCATCGTTACGGGGTCAGTAAAATGAGCACCAGCTTCTGCTGGGGGCTAACCTGTGATGGATTGGTGCCTCGTCCAGGGGTAATCAATGACTCTCATATGCTTGCAGGGCAAACAATTTTCAGTCGTCTGGTCATCTGAGATGAGTTATTTCAGCTTGTGGACGAGTAACTTTGCTGACAGAAGCACTTGTCCACGTAGATGAGTAGATTTTATAGATCAACAATATAATCATGCAATGAGGTCCTAAAGTAGTGTCCTCAAAAACTGTCATTACTGTGTGTCTGTAGAAGTTTTAGCTGCTCAACTTCTTAATCCATATACTGTTACCAAAACTGTATGCCAGTCTTCAATGTGAGATGTTTGTTGGCAATATCTAGTATCTAGTTTGTAAGCTTAATAGGCCTAGAGCTAAGAAATGAACTACATCTATAATATTTCTAAAGCAACATTTGGCCGGACAAGTGAAATTCTCCTTAATTGGACAAGTAAAATTTGAGTCTCTCTTGTCCGATGGACAAGCGGAAAAAAATAAAAGTTGATTGCCCTGGCTTGTTTAAATTTTTATTTTTAGCTGAGCCGAGGGAAGCTCCAACAGTGCCAATAATGTTGACAAAAAAAGAGCGAAAGAAGATAAGGACACAGAAACGACGAGAAGCCGAAAAAGAAAAGCAAGAAAAGATTCGACTTGGTTTAGTTCCTCCCCCTCCCCCGAAAGGTAAAGTTATGTAACATATACCATCCCTACCTCCCTCCCATTAAAGATAGAGTTTGGTAACATATGTGATCCATACTCCTAAGTAAAGCTATGTAGCATATACCATCCTGACCCCCCGACCCCTAAAGGAAAACTAACATATGCTATCCCAACTCCCTACCAATGAAGGTAAAGTTATGTAATATTGCTATTCCAACTCCCTTCCTCCCCCCTTCCCTAAAGGTATAGTAACATATGGACTCCGCTTGAGTGTTGTACTGTATATAAATTTTCTTGCACAGGTAGTAATGCCTGTTACATAGGTGAGACAGCTCGCCATTACAACATGAGAGTAAAAGAACATTTGAAAACGAATAAGGCCTCTCACATTTACAACCACTTAAACAGCTTTGAAATATGTCGCTCAGTCTGCAATGAACACTGTTTCAAAATAATTGATTAGGCCTCATGTTATTATGATATGAAAATCAAAGAAGCATTGCATGCATATGGGAAAAATTCTCACTGAATGTTCAAGTGAAGCACTTCAATATCAAACTTGCATTGTAATTCTACTAATTGTAATTGAAACAATTCTACTTCTAGCTCTATTAATAATTTCCTATATATACATACTATTATCCAGTTTATTATAACACTGACAAAGGCAGAAGATGCTGCCGAAATATGTTTGCCAGCAAATTTAAATTTGTCGTTTATGTTTTAAAGATTGTAACTAGTCTGCTACTGTACTTAATCATCCATATGAAGTAACATATGCCATCCCTACTTCCCTACCCCAAAAGGTAAAGTTATGTAACATTGCTATTCCAACTCCCTTCCCTAAAGGTATGGTAACATATGAAGTAACATATGCCATCCCTACTTCCCTACCCCAAAAGGTAAAGTTATGTAACATTGCTATTCCAACTCCC